>JABFQM010003151.1:0-12573 GCA_022816865.1 Zelostemma sp. ZL-2020
TAGTCTAGTCTAGTCTAGTCTAGTCTAGTCTAGTCTAGTCTAGTCTAGTCTAGTCTAGTCTAGTCTAGTCTAGTCTAGTCTAGTCTAGTCTAGTCTAGTCTAGTCTAGTCTAGTCTAGTCTAGTCTACTCTAGGCTCATGGAAACGCGCCCTTATCTCCAAGATCCCAAACAACGTCCCGCATGGAAAAATATGTATCCAACAAAATGACTATATTCAAAATATATCCAGTGTATATCCGATCCAAGTAAAAATCATACCCAAATCATCCGGCAAAAAAGGTCTATCTCGAAGTCTTCTTAAAGACCTTGAAATAACCACTCATTCAGGTGCCAGATGTTGGCAAGAACTCATGATGGCGCGAAGTCTTCTGCCAACATCTTGAAGATGACTTCAAGATGTTGGCGCATCTTCATGATGCCGCCATTTCAAGGTCATAAAGATGCCTTCAAGATATGACCTCGCAGAATAGCAACATCTTCAAGATGTTGCCAAATTTTCATGATAACGCAATTCAGAGGTCTCGTAGACGTCTGCGGTGACCTTACTCAGGGAATTCAAGGATGTCCAGTCCGTTTGGCAAGGTCGTGTGCCAGGTCCTAGTCTGCGTGTAGAAGTACCGCACTTTTCCGTCCTCGTACTTTTCCTGGACATCCCCGTTGTAGTAGATCGTCTTGGTGAACTGTTGGTCCGGAAAAACCTTCTTGACGTTCCCATTAGGGTACAAAATGTCGACCCGCCCGTCCGAATACTGGACCTCCTTCAGTTTCCTAACTTCTTCCGTTTTGGGCCTGATCAAGGCTTCAGATTTGGCTTCTTCGGCGTTCAACATCTTGCTGATTTTGTGGATCGCTCTGGTGTTGCTCGGAATCCCGGCTTTTTTGGGATTCAGCGGCTTGGGATTGAGCGGCTTCCGCAGTTTTTCGACTTCCTGTTTAAGCCTCGCGTTCTCCACTTGCAGGACCCTCAATTGGCTCTTCTGGCGCGCTTGCGAGGCTTGGAATTTGCTTTCTTTTTGGCAGATTTCTTCCTTGAGTTCTCGCAGTTGGTCTTTCAGGGCTTGCGCTTCTTCCCGCTCTTCCTTGTTTTTCCGCGTCGTTTCTCGCGCGTCTTTCATCCGGCTTTGGAGCGCGCTTTTCTCCCGCGCCACGCGCCGCTTTTCCTCCGTTAAAAAATTTTCCTGCCGCTCTTTTTCCGCCGCGAAGAGCTCCGCTTTCTCCCTCGCCAGCTTTTGGAACTCGGCGCGCTCTTCTTCCAGCTTCTCGCGCTGCGTCTTCAAGCCCGCGTTCTCCTTCCGGAAGATCTCTATCTCGCGCTCCAGCTCCGTCAGCCGGTTCTTCAGCAATTCCGATTTAAACAGAATTTTTTCAGCCTCGTTTTCCTCCGGATTTTCCTCGGAAATCGACGATTCTTCGTCCTTTTTCGTCGAACTTTCCGCGTCGGAGGAGTCGGAGTAGTCGCTCCAGGCTTCGCTTTTCGAGCCGCTGGAAATCGAGGAAAGCTCGCTGGATTCGATGGTTTTGTACTCGTTGAACTCGGAAAATCGCACGTGCAATTTGTCCTCGTAATTTTCCGCGACGTCGACCCCGTAGGGAATTTCCCCGAGGACTTCCTGAGAGTCCAGCGCGAGGTTCTCCCATTGGTTCGCGCAGGGTTTCGGGGGGGCGGGATTCGCCTTTTCCGCGGCTTTTTGTTTCGCTTGGGAGATGCTTTGGAGGAAGATGCGGGATTTGAGCGGCGACGATTGGTGCAAAAAGGCCATTACCGTGCTGGAAGTGGAGCAGAAGCTCGAGTTTTCGGCCTTTTCTTCCAGGATTTCGAAGATCCGGATTTCGTCGAGTTCGCGTTTGGATTTGAGGTCTGGGTCCGAGATGTTTAGGGGTTTTAGGGCCTTTTTGAGGGGCGGGTTCACGTTTTTTAGAGAGAGCTTTTTCGGGGGCGGGATTGGGGGGTTTTTTCGGGGTCGGAGTCGTTTTTTGGATGAGTTTGGATGGAATCTTGCGAGGCCTTCGCCTTTTTTGAGGTAAGGGAAACTTTTTGGCGGGTTTTTTGGAAAATTTATTTCGGGGTTGGAGTCTTTTAAGCGCTCTTCGAGGAGGGTGTTGAAATCTTTTTTGGGGGATGGGACTGGGACGTCGTCGAGGGTTATTTGGCGGAATGAAATGTTCGGGGATAGTGGTTTTACTCCCTCCATTTTGGATGCGCTGAAAATTGAAAAAAAAAATTTTTTTTTGATAAAACTTTTTTTTGTTTATGGAAAAAAATTTTTTTTTTTGGGTGAGGGTTTTTTGGGGGGGAGGGGAATGCGGATGTTGATTTTTGAGGTTTTTTGTCGGGTCGTTTTGGAGTTAGCAGTTTTTGAAAAATTTTGAGTTTTGAATTTTGACTTGGGATTATTTTTTTCTGGTTATTTTGGGATTTGTGAATCGAAAAGGTTGATTGGGATTTTTTGTTTTTATGAGCCGTTTATGAGATATGAATATTTTTGGATGCGCATTTTGGAAAATTTTTTTCTTGGAAATGGTCGGTTTTTGGAAAAAAGTGCAGGGGACTTTTTTGATTTATTACGCGACGAAGAATTGGAAAATAATTATTGCAAGTGGAAATTCGGGAATTTTTGTCGTTATCAATTTTCGAAAAATTGAAAATCATCGAATTTTGACTTGGAACAATTTTTTTCTGGTTATTTCGTTCATTATAAATCGAAAAGATTCATTGCACTTTTTTGTTTAATTTACAATTTACCTAATAATAATATTTTTGGATTTTGATTTTTGAAAATTTTTATCTAGGAAATGGTTGAGTTTTGGAACAAAGTGCGAAGAACTTTTTCGATTTAAAACGGGCCGAAGAATTGAAAAAAAATTATTGCAAGTGGAAATTCAGGAACTTTTGTCGTTATCAATTTTTTGAAAATTGAAAATTATTGAATTTTGACTTGGAAAAATTTTTTTCCAGTTATTTTGTTCATTATAAATCGAAAAGGTTTATTGCACTTTTTTGTTTTAATTAACGGTTTACTTAATAATAATACTTTTGAATTTTGATTTTTGAAAATTTATATCTAGGAAATGGTTGATTTTTGGAAAAAAGTGCAAGAAACTTTTTCGATTTAAAACGAGTCAAAGAAGCGGAAAAAAATTATTGCAAGTGAAAATTCGATAATTTTTGTTGTTATCAATTTTTGAAAAATTAAAAATTTTTGAATTTTGACTTGGAACAATTTTTTTCTGATTATTTCGTTCATTATGAATCGAAAAGCTTAACTGCACTTTTTTCTTTAATTAATAATTTACTTAATATGAATATTTTTGAATTTTGATTTTTGAAAATTTATATCTTGGAAATGGTTGGTTTTTGGAAAAAAGTGCAAGAAACCTTTTCAATTTAAAACGGGCCGAAGAATTGGATAAAAATTATTGCAAGTGGAAATGTGATAATTTTTGTCGTTATCAATTTTTGAAAAATTGAAAATTTTTGAATTTTGACTTGAAACAATTTTTTTCAGGTTATTTCGTTAATTATAAATCGAAAAGGTTCATTGCACTTTTTTGTTTAATCAACAATTTACCGAATAATAATATTTTTGGATTTTGAGTTTTGAAAATTTATATCTTGGAAATGGTTGGTTTTTGGAAAAAAGTGCAAGGAACCTTTTCAATTTAAAACGGGCCGAAGAATTGGATAAAAATTATTGCAAGTGGAAATTCGATAATTTTTGTCGTTATCAATTTTTGAAAAATTGAAAATTATTGAATTTTGACTTGGAAAAATTTTTTTCAGGTTATTTCGTTCATTATAAATCAAAAAAGTTCATGAAACTTTTTTATTTAATAAACGGTTTACATAATAATAATATTTTTGGATTTTGATTTTTGAAAATTTATATCTAGGAAATGGTTGATTTTTGGAAAAAAGTGCAAGTGATCTTTTTGATTGATAACAGGCCAAAGAAGCGGAAAAAAATTATTGCAAGTGGAAATTCAATAATTTTGAATTTGTTAATTAAGAACGTTAATTACAAAAATGAAATAAAACCGAGTTTCGTGATAAGCGACCTCTACAAATGTGTTTTCATAGAATACGCTATTTTTAGAAAAGATTAGAAAAAAATGTTTAAAATACAATAATTCAAAAGTTTTAAAACCAAGAAAAAAATTAATTTTATCTAAATGAGCGAACACTAATTAAAACCTCCATTAATTACATGGAAATCGCATTGTTTTTCTTCCAAAATAAACCAAAGTTCCACAAAACTGAATCTCCGAAAAAAAATCGATCTAAATAATCGTGAAAATTTTTTATTTCCGAGAAAACTTACTATTCGCTAACCTCAATTTCAGAAACGCGAAAACGTGGAAAACCTCAAAAAACACCTTTTTCAATGAGCAAAAGTAATTAATACGAACCTTTGGTGAAATCGGGCAAATTAACCGTCAAATTCCGTACGAAAATGAGTGCACACGAGCACCAACCAGCCTATACAATGCACTGTTTATTATCATTGATAACGCGACGCGCGTCTATTTATCGCGATGTAATTAACGCTATTAGAACATTCTTCGGAATAGTTTAAACGACTTTTATTAAACATTACTGCGCAAGACACGACGTCGGTTTAAAACAAATAACAACATTAAGGCTTGTTTACAATCGCGTTCTCTTTTTCTCTCATTCTCGTAATGTCCTTGTCTAACGCAACGTGATAGAAAGAGACAGAAGATGCGAGACGGTTCACATGAGAGAAAAACATTCGAACATAACCTACAACTACGGGAGTAAACAGAGCGTATAAATCAGCGAGAAATAATTGTTTATACCCGAAGTTTATTCAGTTCCAAGTTGATTTAAGCGTTCGAGAATCATCATGGATAACAATGAAGAAAAACGGTAATTGCTTTCTCAATTGTACATTCCGCGAGACGTTTACGAGCTGCGTAATAATTCCCCGAAAAAGTGAAAGATCGAAAATTTTTTTACTGAAAAAAAGCAAATGTGTCATGGCGGCCGAAAAATTCGTAATTATTTACGAAGAAAAAAAATTGCATGTCCTTGTTTCCGTTAGAAAATAAAAAGCCAGCCTGTAAACGTCTCGGGAAATCGCGAGGGCGCCATTTTTAAAAACCCTTTCAATCCAGCTTTGGATTGCTCGTCCCGAAAAAGGCGCTAAGCGTCCCGAAACCCGGGAATATTTTCGGGGACAACGAAGATTCCGACGACGATTCGGGTACGGACTGGGTAAAAAAAGCCCTGAAAGAAACGCACACGAAAAACAAAACGAAGAAACAGACTCGACTGGACATGGAAAAAGCGTTAGAAGAAGACCCGACGATTTACGAGTACGATCAAGTTTACGACGACATGAAACGCGAGAAAGACGACAGTAAAGCCGACAAAAAAAAGGAAGCGAAGAAACCGAAATACATCGAGAACCTTTTGAAAACTGCGGAGCGCCGCAAGAGGGAGCAGGAGCATAGAATCGAAAGGATGGTTCAGAAAGAGAGGGAGGCAGAGGGCGCGCAGTTCGCGGACAAGGAAAGTTTCGTCACTTCGGCTTACCGCGCGAAACTGGAGGAATTCAAAAAACTCGAGGAAGAAGAAGCGAGGATGGACAGATTGGAGACCATTGGGGACGTGACGAAGCAGCAAGACATGTCCGGGTTTTACCGCCATTTGTATGAGGAAACCGTGGGTGGTAAAGCAGATTTGCCGGAAGCGGAAGAGGAGTCTTCCGGAAGTCAGGCGGAAAAGGCGGGAAAATCGGGGGCAAGTTTGAAAAGTACGAGGCAGTACAGGAAAAGAGCCGCGGAAGAGACGGAATCTTCGGAATCTGAAGCGGAGAAGATGGATGCGGATGCTGCGGAAGATGATAAGGACGTTGAGATTGATAAGGAATTAAGAGTTGAAGATAAAATGGAGGATAAACGGGTTGAGGAAGCTGAGAAAAAGAGTCCGGTTAAAGTAGAGATTAAAGTTGAGAAAAATGTGGGGAAGAA
The DNA here is from genome assembly GCA_022816865.1 of Zelostemma sp. ZL-2020. Classification (NCBI taxonomy): domain Eukaryota; kingdom Metazoa; phylum Arthropoda; class Insecta; order Hymenoptera; family Platygastridae; genus Zelostemma; species Zelostemma sp. ZL-2020. The sequence goes on from JABFQM010003151.1 coordinate 5,996, forward strand.
ATTGAAATTGGAGGAAAGTCGAGAGGTTTTGCAGGAAAACAAAATTTCCATTTGGGAGAAGAGGACTGTTGGGGATGTGTTTGAATCGGCTTTGCAGAAGTATTATGAGAGGAAGGCGTTGCGTTTGTCGACTTGAATTGTTATTGTGATGAATAAACTTTTTTGAATGAAATTTGAAAAATTTTTTGTTAATTAACAAATGGATTTCGGGGGGAAATTGTTGGTCTAAAAATCTGAAATTTTTTTGGGGTGTTTTTTGGGTTCTGAAATATATGCTCGATTTTTTTCGAATTTTTGTTAATTAACAAATGGATTTTGGTGGGAAATTGTTGGTTCAAAAATCTGAAATTTTTTGGGGGTGTTGTTTGGGTTCTGAAATATACGGTCGATTTTTTTCGAATTTTTTAAACAATAATTTCACAATTTTTGTTAATTAACAATTAGATTTTGGTGGGAAATAATTCGTCTAAAAATCTGAAATAATTGTGGAGTGTTGTTTGGGTTCTTAAATATACTTTTGATTTTTTTCGTATTTTTTTAACAATAATTTCACAAATTCTGTTAATTAACAAATGGATTTCGGTGGGAAATTATTGGTTTAAAGATCTGAAATTTTTGTAGGGCGTTGTTTGCGTTCTGAAATATACTCTCGATTTTTTTCGGATTTTTAAAACAATAATTTCACAATTTTTGTTAATTAACAATTAGATTTTGGTAGGAAATAATTCGTTTAAAAATCTGAAATTATTGTGGAGTGTTGTTTGGGTTCTGAAATGTACTCTTGATTTTTTTCGGATTTTTAAAACAATAATTTCACAATTTTTGTTAATCAACAAATAGATTTCGGGGAGAAATTATTGATCTAAAAATCTGAAATTTTCGCGGGGTGTTGTTTGGGTTCTGAAATATACTCTTAATTTTTTTCGGATTTTTTAAACAATAATTTTACAATAATTTTTGCAATTTTGTTGTTTTTTACGTTTCAACTGAAAAGTGAAATTTGAAAAAATTCGAGAGTATATTTAAGCACTCGGAGAATGTTTCTAAATTTTTTCAGAGTTTCAAAACAATGTCTATGCGTTAATAAAAAAAAAAACAAAAAATATTTCATTTTTTTGTCAAAATCTTTAGTTTTATGAATAAAAATCTAAAAAAAATCGAGAGTATATTTCAGTACCCAAAGAACGTTCCCGAATTTTTCCAGATTTTAAAAACAATGATTTCCCAACAAAATCCATTTGTAAATTAAAAATCAGTTTGTAAATTTTCCCAGACCAAAACCGAACTTTAAAATTCCCCAAAAATGCAAAAATGTCAATGAGCAACTAAAATACATCGTCAATCGACAACTTTTCGAAAAAAAACAAATAAAACAACCTTTTTTTCGTAATTCAGACGTGTCGATAATTCAGAAATCCGTTTCACCTTCCGAGCGAACTAAAAAAGTGAGGTTATGTCCGTAAGTTCTTCGGCAGCAACAGTTCGACGCGACTAACTGTCAACAAAACAAAATTCGAAAAGAATCTCTACTTCTTCGTATGCCACAAAACAAAAAGCCACAATTGCCATGATGATGGACTATTTCGTGACCAACAGCTCTTTAGCACCCGCGCCAATCGGCATTCAAAGCACAGCCGGAGCTGTCCCCGTAAAAAATGACAAAGGTACCAAAACCCATTTCCTCCCCCAACAACAAATAACCCATTTCCCATGCAAAAAAACCACATTCCCCTCAAAATCCATCAAAACAAATCCCAAATTTCCAATTCGCAACTCAAAATTTCAAAATTCCAAAAACTTATTTTTACGAAAAAAAATTTTTTTTTTTTTTCCGAAAAATTAATGCAAATTTATTCCGCAGGTGAACTGTCGATGAAAAAGGTGAAAGTACACCGCTACGTCTCAGGAAAACGGCCGGATTATGCCCCGACGGCGAGCTCCGACGACGACTCGGACAACGAAGATTTCTCCGAGCGCCGGAGCCTGAAAATCTTCGAAACCGACCAACTCCAACTCCCGGCGACCTCCTCGCAAGTAAAAATCCGAGAAGAAGACGACCCTCGTCTCCGGCGCTTAACCCGCGTCGAGCGTCACGATTCGGACACGGAAATCCGCGGAGAGCGACACCGGCACGTCCAAGAACCCGAAGTCCTGGAAGCGGAGCCGGAGCGAGGCCGCGAGAGAATAAAACTAGACAGCTCCGACACCTCCGAAGACGAGGAACTCTCCGACTCCGAGATCGAGAAACGCCGCGAAGCTTTGAAGCAAAAAGTCCTGTCCAAGAAGTCCGTGGAAGAAGAAGTTCTCCGCGAGGAAGACGCCAAATCCGAAGACAGCTCCGACGAGTCTTCCGAGTACGAAGAGTACACGGATTCCGAGGAAGAAACGGGGCCTCGATTAAAGCCCGTTTTTGTAAGGAAAAAGGACAGGATCACCGTCATGGAGAAGGAAAAAGAGGCGGCGAAGCAGAAACAAGTCGAAGCCGAAGCGAGGAAAATGGCCGAGGAACGGCGCCGATACACCCTGAGAGTACAGCTCTAATTGTTGTAAACCGAATTGTTGTTAATTGTAAATTGTTCGTAGATCGTGGAGGAAACGATAAGGAAAGAGACGCAGAGCAATTTGCCGCCGAACGAGACGGAAGGCCACATCGACGACGTCTGCACGGACGACGAGAACGACGAGGTCGAGTACGAGGCCTGGAAGCTGCGCGAGCTCAAGAGGATCAAAAGAGACCGCGAGGAGCGCGAGCTGTGGGCAGATTTTTACATTTTTCAGGGATTTATTGTATCGTATTTATGCGTTGTTTTTGTAGGATGGAGAAAGAGCGGCTGGAGATCGAGCGTCTGCGGAACATGACGGAAGAGGAACGTCGGCAGGAGCTGCGTCTGAACCCGAAGCTCGTGACCAACAAAGCGGTCAAAGGGAAATACAAATTTATGCAGAAATATTATCACCGCGGGGCGTTTTATCTGGACAAAGAAGACACGGTTTTCAAGCGCGACTTTTCGGGGGCGACCCTGGAGGATCACTTCGATAAGACGGTGCTGCCGAAGGTCATGCAGGTCAAGAATTTCGGGAGGAGCGGCAGGACCAAGTACACGCATTTGGTGGACCAGGATACCACGCAGTTCGACTCGCCCTGGATTTCGGAGACGGCGCAGAACCTCAAGTTTCACAATAATCAAGCCGCCGGGGTCAAACAAGTCTTCGATCGGCCTTCGCTGAAGAAACGAAAAAATGACAATTGAGCCCGTTTTTTTATTCCGAATGAGTGCGAAAGTGGAAATTGATTGTACATATCGTCATGCATAAATACACGGTTTCGTTTGAATTTATCTACATGCAAAATGAATTTATACAGATTAATGTACGCCGTGCAAACTTTTCAATGTCAAGAAAATAAGATCATGATAAGAACTAGTCGATGATACTAAAATTAAGGTCCGTGGAAAGCGAGTTATGTACAGGTCGAGTCTTCGAATTTTGCTTTATAATACTCGTTGTTTCAAAGAATCTTTGAATATGTCGAAGATGTCGTCGATGTTCCATTTCTCGCAAACGGTCTTGAGAACTTGCATCTCCTCGTCCTTGCTCAGTCCGAATAAAGTCAGGGTCGCTTTCATCAAGTCCACGTTGGACAAGGACATCTTTGCCTGGAAAACAAAGCGATTTATTAGACAATTGAGAGGGTTTTGGGAACTCGAGTACCTTGAAATTCTTCACGATTTCTTCCGGCGAACTTTGATCCATTGCTTTTTTTAATAATTCGGCGTTGCTTTCTTCCGAAATTGCGGGGTTTTGTTTCGTCGGCTCTGGAGATGCCATCGCTTCGGCATTATCTGTAAAACAATTTGTTGAATTTTGAAAAATTTTGTTAATTAACAAATGGATTTTGGTGGGAAATTGTTGGTTTGAAATTCTGAAATTATTGTGGGGCGTTGTTTGGGTTTTGAAATGTACTCCTGATTTTTTTCGGATTTTTTATACGATAATTTCACGATTTTTGTTAATTAACAAATGGATTTTGGCGGGTAATAATTTATCTAAAAATCTGAAATAATTCTAGGGTCTTCTTTAGGTTCTGCAATATACTCCTAATTTTTTTCGGATTTTTTAAACAATAATTTCATAACTTTTGTTAATTAACAAATGGATTTTGGCGGGAAATTATTAGTCTAAAAATCTGAAATAATTCGAGGGTGTTCTTCAGGTTCCCGAATATACTCTTAATTTTTTTCGAATTTTTTAAACAATAATTTCACAATAATATTCAAAATTTTGTTATTTTTGTTTTTATCTAAAAATTTATGTTTCAACTATAGAGTGAGATTTGGAAAAATTCGAGAGTATATTTTAGCACTTGGAGAATGTTTATAAATTTTTTCAGATTTTTAAAACAATTATATCACAACAAAATCCATTTGTTAATTAACAAACAGTTCTTACATTTTCCAAGGTCAAAACTTGATTTATGAATTCAAAAAAAATTTAGGAATGTCGATAAGCTACTAAAATATATCGTCAATTTTTTTAAAAATTTTTAATTAATAACTTTCCGAGAAAAAAAATATGTAATTTTTAGTTTAAAACAAATGTAATTTTTATCGAATTGAACATTATAACGAATAAACGAGTAATTTGTTTATATGTCGCAGTGTATATATTTGATGTAATACGTGGATGAAAAAAAAAAAAATTGTTCCTTAATTAACAAATGGATTTTGTTGTGAAATCTTTGTTCCAAAAATCTGAAATTATTATGGGGTGTTGTTTGCGTTCTGAAATATACTCCTGATTTTTTAAAAATTTTTTCAACAATAATTTAACAATGTTTGTTAATTAACAAATGGATTTTGGTGGGAAATAATTCGTCTAAAAATCTGAAATAATTATGGGGTGTTATTTGCGTTCTGAAATATACTCCTGATTTTTCACTAATTTTTGAAATGATAATTTCACAATGTTTGTTAATTAACAAATGGATTTTGGTGAGAAATTATTGGTTCAAGAATCTAAAATAATTATGGGGTGTTGTTTGCGTTCTGAAATATACTCCTGATTTTTTCCTAATTTTTGAAATGATAATCTCACAATGTTTGTTAATTAACAAATGGATTTTAGTGGGAAATAATTAGTCTAAAAATCTAAAATAATCCTAGGGTGTTCTTCAGGTTTTGCAATATACTCCTAGTTTTTTTCAAAATTTTCAAACAATAATTTCACAACTTTGGTTAATTAACAAATGGATTTTGATGAGAAATTATAAGTTTAAAAATCTAAAATAATTATGGGGTGTTGTTCGCGTTCTGCAATACACTCTCAATTTTTTTCGAATTTTTCAAACAATAATTTCACAACTTTCGTTAATTAACAAATGGATTTTGGTAAGAAATTATGGGTTCAAAAATCTGAAATTATTACGGAGCGTTGTTTGCATTCTAAAATACACTCCCAATTTTTTTCGAATTTGTTGCACAATAATTACACAATAATTTTCAAAAATTTTCTTTTGTTTTTCGTTTTCATCCAAAAATTTATATCGGACGAACACATTCAAACTTGTACCTTTTTCAATCGGCTCTTCGACCTCCACAATTTCCAAAATTTGCGTGTTAGCATTTGTATTTAACAGCCCATCATCCTCGTCATCGACGCGCTGAACATTCGAACAACCAGCAACAGCTTCCACATTCGAAGTCTCAAATCTCGCGAGAACTTTACAAACAAACGCGAGTTTCGAGCTGCCTTTCACGGGCAATCGATTCAATTCTCGCTCGGTTAATCGCGCCAAATCCCCGATCGTAATGATGTTCCTCGAGTTCAAATCTTGCTCCAAATAAGTGACCCACTGCGGATTCGTGAGATGCGCCGAAATCAAAGTCACGGGTTTTTCGCAGCCGACGAGACCCGGATAAATGGGATTCGTCGCATCCAAAGCCTCGGGCTGAACATCATTTTCTTGAGTAATAACCTGAAAAAATTTGATAAATAAATAAATGATCTTCGATTAAAAAAATAGAAAATTTGAAAGTTTAAAAATTAATTTGAGATGTTCATTAAAAGCGTAATTAATTATATGGAAATGGTAATGTTACATTGTAAATTTTACATGGCAAATTTAACATGGTAAATTAATATTGTGAAATTTTACATAGCAAATTTACATTGTAAATTTTACATTGCGAATTTACATTGTAAATTTTACATAGAAAAATTTACATTGTGAAATTTACATTGTAATGTTACTTTGTAAAAATGACATTGCAAATTTTACATGGCAAATTTTACATCGTGAATAAAAATTGTCAATTTTACATTGCAAATTTACATTGTAAAATTTACATTACAAATTTACATTGTAAATTATACAAAGTACATTAATATTATCGATTTTACATTGCAAATTTACGTGGTAAAATTTACATTGTAAATTTTATGATCCAAATTTACATTGTAAATTTTACATTACGAATTTACATTGTAAAATTTCCATTGCAAATTTACATTGTAATAATGTTAAATTGTAAATTTTACATAGCAAATTTTACATCGTAAATTATTATTGTCAATTTTAC
>JABFQM010003152.1:0-12572 GCA_022816865.1 Zelostemma sp. ZL-2020
GGCAACTGAAGGCGACCCTCTGTGAAGGTCACTTCGAGACGTCATTGACTCACGACAGATTTACCATATCCCGCGAAACATTTCTAGTGTAGGAGAAACATAATTCTCCAACTTATTGAGGTTGCTCGCCCACTTCTGTTGAATATTTTTTGTAAATGAACGAACGTTTGCATGTTTTTAATAAGTGTATTCATCATACATAAAAGTTGCCATAAAATCTTTAGTTTTTTTACCAAACTCGTTGGTCAACTTTTTGGTTAGTTTAGAAATTTGGATTGATGAACATGGTAATTAATTGTTGGTCTGGACTTTTCCCTGTGCAAAAACATTGTTTTTAAAACAAATTATTCGTAACAAATTTGCTAATGTTTGATGTCTTAAGGTTAGATCTTTATCTCTACATTTAAAATGTTAGAAAACTTTGCATTTTTACAAGGGGTATAGATCACGGAAAAATTTTTACAATCAATTGTCATCAAGTGGTTACTGGATTATAGATATTTCGAGTGACAATTGTAGTTACGATAACATTAATCTCTAAATTATAATCGTGAGATTATAATTGAGAGACTAAGTATGCCATTCGAATGATTTTGGTACTGTGAGAGACTCTTGAAAATTTTTCAACGTTGCTAAAAATATTCTGGGGCCGATTCTCATAACAAGGATTTTTTAAAACGTTATCTCCTTACCAACGAAATCAAAATTCAAAATCGAGTGAGCGATATATGATAAAATTGCAATACTAATTTAGGTAGCCTCGGGTAATGTAAAACGAGTAAAGATATCATCGCTACCCGCGAGTTGGAATAAAACTATAAAACCGAAGGAAACAATTACTCGGGCGGGCTCAACGGAAGATGCGGTCTAATGATAAGTAGTGGCCTTCTTCATACTCGCCCACTGCCTCTTCGTATTTTTCACTGTTTTCATCGGGCCGCAACGATGCAGTTTCCCTTTTCTTTGGATATTCTTACAATCGTTGTATAAGATCACTAATAAGACGCATTTCGACGGTTTTTTACCGTAAAAAATGACGAACCATATAGCATCTATAAAATATAAATTCGAAACAAAATACGCTTATGAATCATATGAATCGCGTGAAGTTTGAATTGAATTTACTACAAAGTTTTTAGATTCACGACGTCTTGTTGACTCGAGCACGTAATTCCCTGTATGCTCCAAAAACCATACACCGTTTCCATGCTCGTTGTTTTCTGGTATTATGTGTATTTTCGACAATATGTTGTAGGATGTTTAAGCTGTATTCTTCGCGCAAGGAAGATCACTGTATTCAAGAAGCATCTAATTGCTAACCGGTGCGTCTCACGCTCCCTCATAAACTTAACGATCGCTTTAATGGTTGGACCTTGTGGCATGTTAAAGAGAGTTTCTTCAGCTATATCGCAAAGTACCCTGGTAAAGACTTCGATCAACCGACAGCGCGCATAGCTAAATCTGAATCTTGCTGCGCCTTTTGCCGATGCCTCTGGCACTGACGGCCATTTGCAAGTAATTTCAAAGTGGAGTATTTAACAAATTATATGGCGACGTCGCGTCTGAAAATTTGGCTCTTGAACAGACAATTGTCTCGACGCCGAATGGTAACGACTAAATTGAATAATTTGTTACGCTTTTTCCTCCGCGCACCAAGAAGAAACTATACAGCACAATTTACATCGCAAACTATAAAAATTGAGATTGTTAAAATTCAAATCGCAGTGACTTACAATTTCTCACTTACAATATCACATTGCGAGGCTAAGTACGGGCAATTTAAATGCTGTGGTGTCCGTTAGGGTTGCGATTACATGTTGGTAAAAAACTCTCTGCATGCATTCTGTGTCATAATATACTTTGGTACCCAAATCGTATGTGAGACTGTTTCTTGGGATCGTAAGAGGGGTTCGTACCCTCTTGACTTCTATAGCTGGAAGTTGGATACCATATCATTGGTTTCTTAGGGGATAACTAACTTCTTGTTACGCCGGCAATAAGCTATAATCTGAAAAAGTTGCAATTCAAATCACTTTTATATTCTCCTCGATTGCATTTCTATCCCACATTTATCCAGGAACTTTGAGGATTTTTATGTATCTTTAGTGGGAACGACTTCCTAGTACTTCACGAGTCCAGGAAAATAGTGAGTCGATTTTTACGTAGGTTTGCATGAGTCTGATTGGAGTGATTGAAGAAAGAGGGGCCGAGTTCTGATATAGGGCCACGATATGATTGGATGACATTAGCGTAATGAAACCCCTTGCACAGTGTAACGTAGTAGCCATACGTGTACGTACCTTCTATGATTAGAGCCTCGAAAGCTTGCGATACCGTGCGCTAACCATTAAACGAACTGCAATTTAATTTTGGGTTGAAAGTACGTTCAGCATATTTCTCTTGTTTTACAAGATGCCGCACATGGGTGGATAACTGGTAGCGGTTCTTAAACCGCGAAAAAGAATAAGAAACGCCTATCCATGCTGGGTACTCCGGTAGATATGTAATGGGTAGATAGCTTATGGAGGATAGTTATAGGGGTAAGTGTATTAGACACGCATCTTCGTGTCCGAATCGTATTAGAAAAGACGCAAAATTGAATGTGCGCTAAAAACATTTCCGAGTCTGAAATACATTTTTTTGACATTAACATCAAGTTGTTTATAAACTTTACGAATATACCATTTTAAATAATAGTCGAGATTATTCGAATCGAAAAGTGCTCTTCGTACTTTGCGCGTCGTAATCGTGAGCTGAATCATCGGTTTTGGTACCAGTTGCAGTAATCGGCTCCTTGCAGAATTACGTATTCACTGACCAGCGCCATTTTGACTCGACCATTTTTGCCGATCAAATGTTAATTGTTGGCTGGCGGCTGTCTATGGAGGCGGAGCCACATGGTTCACGTTCAGCCATGCGATGCACGAACGCATTGGTTTTCTTCAAGTTGCTGTTATCGCGAAACACGTTACAACAGCTTCATGTCGGCTTCGAGAGCAACGCAGCTTTTTCTCTGCTCTCTCATCGCTTTCCATTACCGGTTACTCCAGTTTGCTAAACTTTAGCGATCTGCATGTTGATGATTTCTATCAAGAGAGGATACTCTAAAACTAACTGGAGAGAATATAACATTTTCAGAAATTGCAGTTGGAAAACAAAAAGTTATTCGTCTAACCGTATTTTTATAACTTTTGAAAATGCGTTAATATAACATTTCAAAATGGAATGCTTTTGTTAAATTTAGCAAATTTTGTTGTATTACATAAGCGTGATAACTTTCCTCATAGATTTTTATTACAAAATTTTGCCAATACCTTCGATCAAGCATTTATTGTTCAGTATTTTAGGAAATTTTTCCGAGGGTAATTTTTTATCGTAAATAATTTCCAAGTCATAACCATATTTTATTAGCAAATACAAAACTATTACTACACATTATGAAACAATTTTTCGAACAAATAACACGTAGTTTAGAGTTTTCAGTAACATCGATCAACATCAAACCACAATAATGATTAAGGTTGAGAAATTTGACATTTCGCATTGGTTGCAACTTGTCTGCGTACAAATAAGCAGCCCGCAATACTCTCCACTTTGAACTAAGGAGTGGCCCGCATAATCCGCTCGTGACATCGCTTCTTTTTTTAATTGTTGAATTAACAATTCAAATTGCTTTGTTGATTGAAAAAATGTATCGCAAAGAAAAACGTTTAGAGTTAGAATAGTTAGAAAATCTTACATCAGTGAAGACGGAAATGTTATTTTAACGATAATTTAAGTTTTATCCTAAATATTTACGTGATTTTTTGTACACAACTTAGTTTTTTTTTCAATAATTACATTACTTATCGCATTACTGATCAATCACTCCTAATTTTTAAAAAAAAGGTGGTCCGCATTCTCCTGTATATCAAGCAGACTTTTGTTCTTTCTTTATATGGCAATTTTATCGTAGTGCATTTTTTGTACTTTGTTTCTAGCATCAAAATCGTTTCCTCTGTTACCAGAAATATTTGCATGGTTAAATTTGTTAGCTATACCAACTATCTATCTCCTGTAGTGCGTAGGCATCGACGTAATCGAATTTACGCGACTGAAAAGCTGCAATTTTTTAATTACGACTAGTTGAAGCTACATGGGAAACTCAATGGTACTATTTTCCACAATTCTCGTAATTGTTAAAGTTAAAAAACTACAAGAATATAATCAATATCGGCCAATTACAAAACCGAGTTTGCATTCATCGCATAACTTGCGATAGTTTATGAAATACGCGCCATAAATTTATCGCTCCCATTGTGGAAAATATTGCTCCATAAGTCTCATGTTAGCGGGCAAAAATTGCAATATTGGTCCGTTAACACTTTATTTCTAATAATTTTAATAGAGAATTATTTTCAATCGCGATGACTGCAATGGCAAACAAATTGAAAATTTTCAAAAACGGAAAACAAGTGTTAGCAACTACCCCTGGAGTTCCCGAGCATTCAAAAACTGCACACCCTCGTCGTTCTTCGACTTCGGAGATCGAATTTCAAAGTTTTTCCATCGTCGCTGAAGCTATGTTATACCATATTAGGCAACCGTCAAATAGGATTGATCTTATTCATAGCATGTAAGAAATAATGTTTGTTTTACTTTCGAGATGTTTACAGTAAAAAAGATTTTTCGCCCTGTGGAATGCTGTACTAGCTTTTTTCAATTGCAATTTTATTTTGCGTGGTCACAGAAATCTGGATTTTCATCTATATGTGGATTCCGAAGTATCTGACGTACTTCTTTCTGGGTATGAGCTCTTGCGTGTACGGAGATCCTTAAATAATGAAATTTTTGCATTTTTTACTTTTGGGTTGAAAAACTATCAATTTTTAATTTTCTATTTGAATAAAATGAATGTATAAAGTTGAATAAATTCTGTAGTTTTTTATTTACTGCTTTGGCCTTTTTTCCGGATACGTAGAGTTGGAGATTTAACGGTCCCTTGTTGGAGCCCATTTCGTATTTCGCTTTCGGAGTTGTCGATCCTAATGCAGTTTTGAAAAATCGGTTTCTATACATATTACATCGAGTTTGTTACGTGTTTTGGGAATTTCAATCTGTCGAGATCGAACAGCAGTTGGTCCTGCCAGACCGTCTCGAAAGCCTTTTCTAGGTCGATGTTCAGGGCCCAGGCAATGTCGAAGTTAATTTGGTAATAGCATGTATTGTTGAGGTTTCATAGCGAAAACGAAATTGCTGATGGGCTACGATATTGTTTCTGTCACAGTGATATGTTAGAGATTTGTTGATGTTTACTTCATACACTTGCTAATGTTTGGTAAAAGGGATATGGGACGATAGCTTTCGTAAGATTTGTGCCTTTTTTTATCAACAGATACTACAAACTTGTCGGCAACAATTTTTTACCTTTTTTTTAAAATATTAGCTTACGATATCACTTCTATTTTGTTTTACTTCTCACTTTTATTGCATTTATAGAGAATTCATTTTTGATAATGATGTCGCTGTTAGTCAGATTCGGAGTTTAGAATACTGCTCTCTCAATCTGAATTAGTGGAATTCACACTGTCAGAAAGGTCCGTAAATTTATTATATTATTTGAAGGCATTTTGCCCTAAATTTGCACACTAATTTAAATACACCTTCTCCGCTATAAACAGAATTTTAGGCACACCGTGCATTGCATCGGGAATTATTGCACACGTGCCTTAAAATTTGTACGTTAAAATCAATACACCCTTGTTCCGTAAACGGAATTTTAATTTGCACCGATTTTCAGTGAATTCAGTAACTGATTCTCAGTTATAAGTATAGCACTGCACTTGTTCATAAATGATTGGTTCCATATCGCATTTGGTGAGAGTAATGTTATCGGCAATTTTACAAACAAGTAATTGGCGAACGCGAGGGACTGAAAAACTCGTAATTTGTACATTTACTCGTGCTTTGCTTCAGTTTTCGAGACACGCAACTTGTCATTTTTCACCAACATGTTGGTAAAATGGATGGGCTCAGCAAACGATATAAATACTTGAAACTTATTCTCTCTCAATTACATTTATTAAAGTGTTGGCAAATTGGCGGTGAAACGTATTTTGAAGATTTGCTTACAGGCATTCATTCACACATTCACAAACGTATGTTCTGAAGTAGGAGAGTACATATATAAAAGCCACCATATACGTAGAATTTCGTGATGCAGTTCGTGTTCTGAGATGTACTACATTGAAATCTATTATTATATAGATCGAAATCCATTATTATTTATATTATCACTCACCACATTGCATGGTAAGTGTTTTCAACTAGTTTTTAAATTTTACCAAACTTTCCGCTTTGGTATTGTGTATATTTTTCAAAGTGTGATGAACATAAATTAGAAATGTTCGCAAAAATAGAACTTTCAATTGTGGGAAATCGTGTCATAAATACATGAAAAATTGCTAATGTAGTAAATATAAGTAATTTTATTGTAAACAAAAAACTTAAATTTTCAAAGAAATTTCACGCAAATGGACGAACAAAGATTCATTTTTTAAATATTTTGATTACAATGAAACCGTACCCATTACATTGTAAAAACAAAGGTGTAATCTTGTCGTCACTTTTAACACACTTTAACACACTTATTTCCTATGCTTTAACATAGAGCACACATTAAAGTGTGTTAAAAGTGATTACAAGATTACACACTTGTTTTTACAGTATACTTATCCCTAGTGATGCGGTGTAGCCTAAGGTAATTTAAGTTACCCTTATTTAACTTACCTAAAGTTACTTTGTGCAAATATGTAGTATACTCTGTAGATTACCTTAAGTTACCTCATGTTACATCGCATTGCTAGGATTGATATAGCTTTGAGTAAATCCGGTGCGTTTATCTTAGCCTCTTTTGTATAACAGGTGTTTCTTTTCAGTGTGTTGTACTCAAACATTGTAATTCTGCAATGAAATTCACCCATTTACAAAGGTAAGTAGCAAAGTAAAGCTAAATTGAATCTGTTTCGTGATAAAAACAGTTTGCATGAAATTCACGGAGGAAAAAAAAACTGTGTACCATATTTGTTATCTCAATCTTTCCTAATGTTGTTAGTGACTTCGTAGCTGGGAATCGGGCTAGTTAAATAATTTGAGTACGGGTACAATTCCGGTCACCAAAATGCAAAATTTTTCCATTTTGGTTGTCTGCAGTCTCGCGTTACATGTAATCTACAGGTAGGTATCTTATATGATTTTAAAGGTATGGCCATGGCTAAGTTTTCTCGTTTTAGACAAACCTTTTACTCATCTGGTTCCGGAGTTCGAATTTTTCGAAAAAAAACATGCCTCGTGATCGCCGTATAAATGAGGTAAATTTTTGAAAATTCTTTGTTGATGAACATGTGAAACGCTGTGTGAATGATTTTGTCAACTTCAATACTAGAAGGGTTATGCATTTTCGAAGATCGAAAATAAATTTGATGAATAATATATTTGTATGATGATTACTGTAAAAAAACGCCAATATTCATTGACAATTTGTAATATTTACCATGAATAATGATTGCAGTCGCTAAAAAATGTCGAACTGCAATAAAAACTGTAAGGTCCAAAGCAGTTATTCATGAAAATAATTGATTTCTAACGTATATAAAAATATATAAATACATAAATAATATATACATAATTATAATACTATGATTAATTAATTGTGAATTATAGCCACTGAACAAAACTTCATAAATTTTTATTGTTCAATGATAATCTGGTATTTTTATAATTCATTATTTGATAATTTATTAATAATTTTGTTAGTGATGAAACCATGGTCAGTGGTACTAATTTGAAGTTTCAATGCCGATTTCGTGATATGACCAGAAATAATCAGGAATTGCCTCATTTACCCTTAAATGTACATTCTTAATAATGCTTCGATCGAGTCGAAAATGCACTATTGGAAATTTGCGTTCGATGCAAGAAAGAAATATTAAAACGCTGAAAGAGTGGAAATCTACTTCAAAAGCAATCAACTAAAACTATAGGGTGCGGCATTTCACTCAAAAAGATTTAGCACGTTTGAAGAATAATAAGCTGCAAAAAGTTTCGTAATATTGGAAATATCCGAAGACATGAATTAATTAATGCTTTAGCTTATCAGAAGATAGCTAATAAATAGAACATTACAACTTGGTGATAGGAAAATGAAAGGGGCAGTAAGAGATGATAACGATTAGCTGTAAATTAATGTGTAGCAAGCGGTGTAATCAAGCAGATACGTGGCAGCCGCTGTACATTTTTTCCTACTCTCTTTAGTAATGACACGTATTACTCTGATTGGTAACAATCGGTAACAATTGACGGGCGGAACCCGACTGGAAGGTTCCGCTACTTTGCTTGCGTTGTTTACGACCAGAACTTTGAAAAGTTACACCTTAATTGCGGCTACATGCTCGAGGAATTATCAAGGTTTTCTACCCTTGCTAAAGATTCACTACTGATTTAACCGGAAGTCGCTTGTTCTCGACTAATTCTACAACGTAAATTAATATTGATAACTTTTTAACCCTTTTCAATTATATGCGGAATGATCTCTTCCAAATTTATTCAATTTTCATGTTCCTAAAGAAATTTTCCAGCGAGAATTTCAACCGATAATTGCATCTATTTACCGGCGAATTGTTGAAATAATTACCGATGCAATGCGAGTTGTAAAAATTCAAACAATCTTCCCCATTTTCTTCGAGCATCGGCGCCATGGACTCAGACGCGAGGCATTTGCGTGTGTTTCTTTTTATTTCATTCCATGGCAATTTTAATATTATCCCTTCGTATTAGTGCGCAAGGTCAGCACGATTGTTCCCAGCGAACTGCTATCTTCCACACAAGTGCATACGTTTATGCACGTTGATGAATATTCTTTGGCCACACATACACGACACTCAAATTGGAGCCTGATAATCGCGACCCGAATTCAGAGCGAAGCACTTTCTCCACTCGATTCGAATTATGCCTACGAATCTTGAGTTGAATTCCAAGCAGACTATCGAATGTGATGCGGCGGAGAAAAAATACTCGCTTTCAACTTGCCAAAGGTACATTATAGTTTAATGCTTCGGTGGTATGATCACGAATTGTAGGCTTGGGTAGAAAAACCACTTAAGCTGTTTCAAATGATTTAATTTTCAAAACCGTCAATGAAATTGATGTTGCATAATGTGCATTTTTAAAAAGAGGAATTGATTTTCATTTCTGAGTTATGAATTATTATTTGAATTTGAGAACAGATCAAATTGTTTAACATTTTTTATTCCGGAATTCAACTTTTCAATTTCCGGTATAACATGTGTGTACATTTAGTGGAAATTCACGTAAAATTATAGGTACGAATTGACAAAAATGCTCAAATTTTCTTTGAAATTAGAACGCAACTTTACACAATAAATTATTTATAAAAACAACATTATAAAATGTGAGCAACATTAGATTAAGATGTAGGAGCTTATTTACGGGTATATTCTCATTTAAATTTCATACAAGGATTTGATGTGTTTCAAACGCATGAAATAAAAAAATTAGAATTAAATTAGTCATGCGACTAATTTAATTCTTGTGTCAGTACAAAAAAGAATAGTATGCTTCATACAATCGGATTACCGGATAGTATAGACAATTGTCCTATGTTATACATAGTAAACACAAATTTATTAAATAATTGAAATTATTATAGGCGAATCGATTCAAAGTTTCATTTAATTTAATTCTTCCAATGAAAATTATTTACAATATTGAAAGAGAACGACTGTTTTTCAAATGAACACATTATCCAAATTAAAAATTCAACGACGAAATTTTCAAAATGTTCGAAATAAAAATCGAGTGTTTCGCATGCCCTTAGTCGGTAAGTGAGATGACGAAGCGATCGGCTCTTACTAAATATATTGATCACGTGACTCGAGTTCATGTGCACGTTTCGTATTCCGTACGTGCCCGTACGGTTGTTCATATAAGTTCATTTACTGTGTTTTTTACGTGGTTCCGGACTTTCGGTTGTGAAGGTACTTATCAAAGGGTCAACGGTAGACTTATTTTTCCAGGTAACGTAATTGCAATAACTAGTTTTCAGTGTTTTATAGCGGATGGAATTTTTTCAATTCATGTCGTGTTACTATATGAACGAACGCTCTAATACGGTAAAGTAATTATGAGGTTGGTGAGCCGAGATTTTTTAGCTGAGTATCGCTGTTTTCTAAATAATCAAGTTGCGTACTATTTTAGTCATGTTTATAGTTTTCAATTTGTTAAATGTTGAGAGGTTAAGTCGCGATATCGAGAAATATCGAATCTGTTTCGAGTTATTCAAAGTATCGCGAGGTGGCAGCACGTTACAGAAGCACCGCGGAACTTTAAACTTTTGAAGTATTTTACGAGCAATTTCATTTATGAATGAAAAAAAAAAATTTGCAAAAATTGAACTGCAAAATTTTAAGTAGATAAAATGTAACTTTCAAAGTTCCCAAGTAAGAAGATCTGCATTACAGAAGGTTTTCCAAAAATTAATTAATTTTGTAGTAAAGCAGTTGCACAAATTGTACAATTGTATTATAAGAATAAAATGGTTTTCATGAAGATTCGTGGGATTGTCGTTGTGGTGTTTTTAATTATGAACTTCATGCACAGAAATAATGAAAGACTTGAAAAAGCATTGAACAGCGGTAACTTTATGGCGCCAAAGACCGGACCTTCAATCATAACACGAAAGCATCTCTCAGTTATGAATAATCTATTAAATAGTCGATTTGCACGCATGATCGTTTTCTCGCAATGAATGGTACGAAGCTACGAATCATTTACCTCAAAGGCCTCGGAGGCTTCTCGATTCTGACAATGTGGCTCCAACAGCCTACAGAATCGGCATTTAAATTCCATATCGGCTCTTTCCGGGCATTGTGGTTGTCATTACGGTGTAATTTGAAAATTTCCTTTAAATCGTGACGAAACAAAGCAGCGCGCCGGTGCGGATTCACGCTGAATCGCCGACGGCTGCGAAAAGGACAAGGAGCGCGGAGTGCAGCGTAAAAGAATTCAAAGAGAAGTGCAGGATAAAAAAAGAAGCGAAAAGGCCGAGAGATGAGGAGAATCGTGGCTGAAGACAGTGGCGGATTGGTGGCCTCAGGCGAGGTTGCGGATTCTCGGCGTGATGCCGTTGATTCGCAGTTGTGGTGCCCAGTAATCGGGTCCCAAACCGCCATATTCCTCCTTTCGCGACCACTTCTTTATTCTCTAATTCTTCCTCCACTCACTCACCATTGCCGGCGTCGGCGAGTTTTCTCCTGCCTGCCTGCCTGCCTTCCTTCCTTCCTTCCTTTCTTCCTTCCTTTCTTCCTTCCTTCCCTTCGTTTCTCTTCTTTAATGCCCGCAGCCGGTCCTTGTCGACGCCGCACGGTTTCGTCGTTTGATACGAGAAACGTGATCCGCCCGCAGTTGGTACCATCCAATCTTGCAGTAAATACAGCAATCACTTGATGCTCCGTGCATTAATATAATTAGTCACCGCGAGCATTTGAGCGAACGAGTGCTCGGAACACCGCAGAGGACCTCAGCGACAGCGGCTGACTGAATTTTACGTGTAAGGAGAGCGCGATTTAAAGATTATAGGCAGAAGGGACGAAGGCGTGTCCAACGACGAAGCATCATTTTCATTTATAACCATGCAAATCTTACGTGCAAAAACGGAGTGCGTGGATAAACGCGGCTCATCTCGCGCAATAAAGAATATATCGGGCCATTTTTCGATGCGCAAACGTTAACAATATTTTTATTCGACTGTTAAAGTAATAACTCAGTTCGCGTACGCTACAAAGCGTGGAAACGATTTCGCCAATTGGCCGTAATGATAAAGGATCGCGCGGCGTTCATTCGTTCCGCTACAGTTGCGAAGTGCTTGCTATCTTGCCACCAAAACGGCCACTCATGCTAATTAAGAAACCACCAATTCACGCTTCATTTAAACTCCGTGATTTAGAGAGCCTACTCTTAGATATAACAACTTTGAGAATGCAAGGACATCATGAAAACTTTAAACGTGTTATTTCGAAATATAGTATGTCCGTAACGAAGACGTTTACGGTGTTTGCAGTCATTTCACGCGGAGTAACATCTTTGATTAACGAGCTTGTACTTAAACTGTCACACCTGCTACTTTTTGAATCATTGTTTAGCACTCCTTAAACTAAGTGTTCTTCATTTATGTTGTTTCGCCACTTACATTTAATTAAGTGAGTGAAATGTACCTAAGGAAATCTTGGCAGTTTTTTGATTTTCTTGGATTTTTGAAAATAGTTTCTTTAAATATTATGTTGTAATTAAAGTGTAAACAATTTTAATCAAAAGCCATCACGATGGCGTGAAATAAACCAATGAATCATGTTCCCCAAAAACTATGGGTACATGGATTATAGTTGATTAGTTGAGCCCCGTGAAGTTGGCACCCCGAAGTGAAAATTTTTGCATGAAATATATTGAATTCGATTGCCCACATTATGCCCAGTTTTGCCCAATAAATAATTTTTTTTGCCCACCTCAGAAAAAAAAGT
>JABFQM010003153.1:0-12567 GCA_022816865.1 Zelostemma sp. ZL-2020
GCGATGCTAGCCTAGCGTTGTCTCGTCGTGCGTGGGGTTGGCCATGCGAGCTGACCCCAACCCTGTCGTGACTGACCTAGCTCAGACTGGACTAACCGACACTAACCTAGACGAGACGTGGCTGGACTAGGCTAGACTAAGCCAACCTATCCTAACCTGGACTAGACTAACCTAGACTAGCCTGGACTAACCTGACCTAACCTAGATTAGACTTACCTAGACTAGACTAGACTAATCTAGATTAGAGTTACCTAGACTAGACTAGACTAATCTAGACTAGACTTTCACCAGGGTCCTTAAGACCCTTCTAAAACCAAAAAATCTGGGATATTTTCAAGGATCCGTCTAGAGACGACAAATGGAAGAAAAAGGCACTAGAGTTATTGATCAGCGAAAGGGAATTGTTGCAATGGAGAATGCAAGGATTACCAGTGGACACGACGAGTTTAGTCGGGGCAGCTTGCGCTCTGAGAAGTCCTCTGGTTCTTTTCTTTATCGACCCAACAGGAATCGCTGTTTCATGGCTGAAAGCCAACTTTGGAGCGCAATTAGAAAAAACACACACGAATGATTCCAAATTCCTCACGACTGTTGAGCTGGCAGTGCGTTTTGGGAAGCCATTGCTCGTTGAAGATATCCTACATTTGCCTTCGATTTTGCTGCCTTTGTTGAGGAGGAAACCTTTGAGATTGGGGGATAGGAATTTGCCCATACAATCAGGGTTTAAGTTGTTTCTTAGTACTCGAAAGGACAATTTGAATGACATGTCCAGTGAAGTCACTTCCGTGGTGGTTCAAGTTTCTTTGGGTTCGGATACTTTGAGTGTTGCTGAAAGGTTTATTGAGAAGGTAAGGATACTATGGATTTGACCTTACCTAACCTTGATTTGATGATCATTTGCACTATAAGAAACCTTCATTTGATGATCATTTGCACAATGAGGAGCATCTTGATCTGACCAGACCTAACCTGACCTAACCCAACCTAACCTAGATTTGATGATCATTTGCACGATAAGAAACCTTAATTTGATGATACTTCGCACAATAAGAAGCATCTTGATCTGACCTAACCTAACCCAACCTAACCTTGATTTGATGATCATTTGCACAATAAGAATCATCTTGATCTGACCTAACCTAACCTGACCTAATCTAACCTAGATTGAAAAATCATTTACACAATGAGAAACATCTCAAATCATTTCGTTTAGGCAATTTTGCAAGAAACTCCGCAATTAGACAGCGAAAGAAGAGAAGCGTTGAATAAAAAACAAGAACTTGCCGGAGAAAGAGATAAAGCAAGACTGGAATTGCTAGAAAGTCTTGGCACAGCTCACAGTCACGATCTTCTTCAAGACTCTCAAAAATCCCAAGGCGGAGTTCTGGCATCTTTGGAAGCGACTCAGTTAAAGGCTAAAGAAATTGCTCGCGCTTTAGAAGAAAGTCGTCGGAATTTGGAGGAGCAGGAAAGAAGGTTTCGGAAACACGAAAGCCTGGCGAAGTTTGCGGCGTATTTATTCGACATTTTCAAATCTTTCACGCATATCAGTTCGACGTATGTTTTTTCTGTTGATGAATTCACTGATATCTATTTGAAATCGGAAACGAGCAGATCCGTGTCTGATAATGAGCAGAAGCAGCTGGTTTTGTTGAAGAAAAGGTATAGAATATGCGAAAAAACAAAAAACCGTATTTTTGAAACATGCGATCTTTGCCTGTTTAGATTGATAAGTCTGATGTTCCATCACTTCGTGAAAGCTTTTTATAGAAAGCATCGAACACTTTTCGCTTTATACCTCGCGTTATCCGTGAACCCAGTTCCGGAAGTAGAGAAAAACTTCCTGCTCGATATAAATGATCTGGATAAAGAAGAATTGTCGGAATACGAGGTGCCGGATTATGTACCAGAAGACAGAAAATTCGCCATCAAAAACATGGCCGCGATAATCCCTCAAGTATCTTGAAACAAGGTCAAACTTTCCATCCCGCGAGCTCTTTTCTCTAAATTTGTCTTCGTTGTAGATCACTTCGGAACTGAATCCTTCGTGGTTCAAAGACATCGCCAAAATACACGCGGACGAAAAGAACCTTACAAAGTTCCAGAAAGTCCTCGTTATCAAATCTATTCGGCCTGATTATTTGCATTCCGCGCTCTGCAAATGGACGGCCGATATTTTGGGCAAGTTTCACGTTTATTTAGCCCCTTTTCATACGATTTTTATGAATATATAATAACCTAACCGAACCGAACCGCACCGCACCGAACCGAACCGCACTGAACCTAACCATGAAAATTGGTGAACAGGTGTCCGGGATTTGACAGCGTCGCATTGGACTCTCGAAGAAATCGCCGAGAGCGTGATTTCGTACCCGATACTTTTGCTACTTTCTCCGGGAGCAGATCCTCGGCCAGATCTTAACGCTCTCGCGTTATCTCGAGCGACTTCCGCCACGGGATTTACCGAAATTTCCTTGGGTCAAGGTCAAGTGAGCCAAGCGGAAAGCGCCCTTGAAAAAGCATGCAAGTATGTCGGAAAATCGGGAATGTTTTTTTCGGGTACGATATTTTGTCTTTGCAGGGATGGAAGCTGGATTTTATTGAGTAATCTTCAGTTAGCTCTGAATTGGCTTCCAAGACTTGAGGTTATTTTACGATCGCCGATGTGTACTAGTGATAAAAAGCCGAGTACGAGGATTTGGTTGACCACTGAAGAGTGTGTTGGTTTTTATTCGGGTTTAGCTGGGTTGTGTTTTAAGTTAGCGTATGAACCCCCGGAGGGAATTAAGAGGAATGTGCAGAGATCGCTGCAGCAACTTCAGCAGCGTCATCCGGATGCGAGGGATTCGCTGAAACCTTTGGTTCTTTCTTGGTTACACGCTATTCTACAAGAACGACGCAGGTCAGACACATTTTTACACATTTTTAATGGCACGTCGAAATTATGACAAAGTTTCTCGGAGGCATTTTGAATTTGGCGCCATTGAGTGCCGACAAGATGGCGAGTCCGCCATGATACGCATCGATCATTTCGCGTCGATTATTTAACAATTTTACGCACTTTCTCTTAATTTTTTAACGTCTTTCATCTTTTAATTAAAGAGCTTGCATTTCAAATTCCTTTTTTCGACGAAATTCTAGGGGAAATTTTGAATTTGGCGCCATTAGGTGCCATGACCTGCATCGATCTTTTCGCGTCGATTATTTAACAATTTAGCGCACTTTTACTTGATTTTTAAACGTCTTTCTTCTTACAATTGACGAGCTTGCACTTCAAATTCCTTTTCTGGACGAAATTCTCGGGGAAATTTTGAATTTGGCGCCAATAAGTGCCGACAAGATGGCGAGTCCGCCATGATCCGCATCGATCATTTCGCGTCGTTTATTTAACAATTTAGCGCACTTTTACTTGATTTTCGAACGTCTTTCGTCTTACAATTAGTGAACTTGCATTCCAAATTCCTTTTTTGGACGAAATTGGCCTTTTTCCAAGCAGTTGTACACGTGACAGCGATTCAATATTTTCACGATTAAACAGCATGAAATTTCTTGAAATTAGATTTGTGCCGCAAGGGTGGCTCAAAGTATACGACTGGAATGAAGCAGATTTAGACGCAGCTTACGCACTAGTCGTGCAAACCCCAAAAAACAAACCCAACAATCCCGAGAATTGGGAAAATGGCCGCGGGCTCTTAGACGTAGCGATTTATGGAGGACGTTTGCAACACGATTACGATCTCAACATTTTAAAAGCCATATTAAGGAACATTTGGTGTAAAGAGATTTTCAAAGGAGTCAAAAAGTTAGGGGAAGTCATAGATTTGAAGAACATGGCTTTCGCGGATGCACAAAACGCGATCAATGGGCTACAAGATGAAGACTTGTCGGAAAAATACTTCGGATTGGCGGCCAATGCCAATAGATCGTGGGAAAAATCTGCGGCGGAAAACGAACTCGCTTTATTGAAAGGTTTTCCCATTTTTCCATCTTACTTTTAGCAGTTGGAAATTTGAATTTCGCGCGCAAAAATACATCGAAAGTATGAATTTCAACTTGCTTTTTTCCGCAGACATAATGATAACGAATGCGAATAATCGTGGCAATAAAAAACGGTATCAAAGCGCTAAAGTCGATGATCAAAGTGACTTGAAGTCCGCGGTACAGCAAAAGATAAAAAACGCCGTGATAACGAGTTCGAGTCGATCGACGAAAGACAGTCCCTTGGAAACTTTCGTGAACGATGAAAGAGATCAAGCGACGAAACTTCTAAACCTTATCAACGTCGAAAATAATCGGATAAATACTCAGGTTAGATAAAGATTCGGAACATTCATAAAAAATGGAGAATAATGATTGGTTTATTAGACTCCGGAACACTGGGGGAAAGAATGGCCGGATGGACCGAAAGAAACGATGCCATTCGTCCAGAATCTCATTCAAAGATACAAAAAGTTGACATCTTTATCTCCCGATTTACCGGTCTACGTGAATTTATCGTTGTTTAATAGACCGAAGACGTTTTTGGCTGCGTTAAAACAGCAGACTGCAAGGGAATTAGGGCAGACCATGGATAATCTGGAATATTGTGTCACTTGGGAGGAAAACAGGACTCGGAGCAATAAAATTGCAGTCGTTATCGAAGGCTTATACATTACAGGTAATGCGGAATAACATGAGTTGATGAAAAAAAGTAATTCGCGAAACTTTTTGTCGTCCTGAATAGTATATTTCGCAACTAGGGTGGGAAAGTCGATTTTGGCGGGTGTGATGTTTTTAGAATGAGCCGAAGGCGAGTGTAACAATCACGTCAGTCGGAATCAACGTTTCTTACATGTTGCGAACGATGTTTTTTACAACAAAGGCGAAAAATACGTGTTTTGTAGCTTCTAGGGCGAAAAAGTCGATTTTGGCGATTGTGATGTTTTTAGGACGAGCCGAAGGCAAAAATTACAATCACATTAGTCGTAATTGACGTTTTGTATGTGTTGCGAACGATTTTCTTTACAATAAAGGCGAGAAATAGGTATTTTGTAGCCCTTTGGGTAGCAAAGTCGATTTTGGCGAGTGCGATGTTTTTAGCACGAGCCGAAGGCGAATGTTACAATCACATTCGTCGGAATTAACGTTTCGTATGTGTTGCAAACGATGTTTTTCACAACAGAGGCGAGAAATACGTATTTTGTAGCTCCTTGGGCAGAAAAGTCGATTTTGGCGAGGGTGATGTTTTTTGTATAAGCCGAAGGCGAGTGTTACAATCCATCAGTCGGAATCGACGTTTCTTACATGTTGCAAACGATGTTTTTTTACAACAAAGGCGAGAAATACGTGTTTTGTAGCCTCTAGGGCAAAAAAGTCGATTTTGGCAAGTTTGATGTTTTCAGCACGAGCCGAAGGCAAATGTTACAATCACATTCGTCAAAATCGACATTCCTCACGTGTTGCAAACGATGTTTTTCACAACAAAGGAGAGAAATGCGTATTTTGTAGCCGCTTGGGCGAAAAAGTCGACTTTGACGAGTGCGATGTTTTTAGTATGAGCCGAAGGCGAGAGTTACAACTACATTCGTCAGAATCAACGTTTTTTACGTGTTACGAACGATACTTTTCACAACAAAGGCGAGAAATGCGTATTTTGTAGCCGCTTGGGCGAAAAAGTCGACTTTGACGAGTGCGATGTTTTTGGTATGAGCCGAACGCGAGTGTTACTATAGCATTCGCCGGAATCAACGTTTTTGACGTGTTGTAAACGATACTTTTCACAACAAAGGCGAAAAATATGTTTTGTAGCCGCTTGGGCGGAAAAGTCAATTTTGGCGAGTGTGATGTTTTTAGCACGAGCCGAAGGCGAATTTTACAATTACATTCGTCGGAATAAACGTTTGTGACGCATTGCAAACGATGTTTTTCACAACAAAGGCGAGAAATACGTATTTTGTAACTCCTAGGGTGAAAAAGTCGATTTTGGCCAGTGTGATGTTTTTAGTATGAGCCGAAGACAAGTGTTACAATCACATTCGCCGGAATCGACAAGCCTTAAGTGTTGCGAACGATGTTTTTCACAACAAAGGCGAGTAACACGTGTTTTATAGTCTCTTGGGCGGAAAAGTCGATTTTGGCGAGTGTGATGTTTTTAGTATGAGCCGAAGACGAGAGTTACAATAACATTCGTCGGAATCAACGTTTTCGACGTGTTGCGAACGATACTTTTCACAACAAAGGCGAAAAATATGTGTTTTGTAGCTCCTTGGGCGGAAAAGTCGATTTTGGCGAGTGTGATGTTTGTAGCACGAGCCGGAGGCGAATGTTACAATCACATTCGTCGGAATCAACGTTTTTGACATGTTGCGAACGATACTTTTCACAAAAAAGGCGAGAACTACGTATTTTGTAACTCTTCGGGTGAAAAATTCGATTTTGGCCAGTGTGATGTTTTTAGTATGAGCCGGAGGCGAATGTAACAATCACATTCATTGGAATCATTGTTTTTTACGTGTTGCGAACGATACTTTTCACAACAAAGGCGAGAAATACGTATTTTGTAGCTTCTTGGGTGGAAAAGTCGATTTTGGCGAGTGTGATGTTTTTAGCACGAGCCGAAGGCGAGTGTTCCAATCACATTCGTCGAAATCGACATCAAAACGATATTTTTCTCAACAAAGACTTAAAATCCGTATTTCGACGCCGTTTGCAGGGCGAAAAAGTACGTTTTCCGAGCCTGTTATAAAAAATAGAAATTATAGGTGCAGAAATACACAACGGAGTTTTAAAAGAAGTGGAAGAAGATTCAGCACCGGTGTCAATCGCCCCTAAATGTTACTTAGCGTTCGTCCCGAAAAACGAAACATTAAGCAACAAAGGGAATCGGGAAATCGAAGATTCAGATGCAGAAATGAACGACCCGAGCGAAAATAATCAACTGGAAATTCCAGTGTTCTCCAACTCCTCGAGAAATTCGTTGATTTGCACTCTTCGAGTGAGTTTTCGAAACGGGGATCGTGATTCGTGGATTCGCAGGGGCGTCGCGTTCCATATTAAGGATAGTAAATTTTAAGGTCGCGGTAAATTTTTCAACTCGGCCGGTAAATCATTGTTTTCGGATCAAATTTGTTTTATTGATAATGTTTACAAATATTGGTGTATCGTCTACTTTTATTGCGATAAATAAACTTTTTTCGTCAACATCGCAAAAATCACTTCTAAAGCTATACAAAAATAACGAAAAAATTTTCTACGGATCGAGAAAATGACAGTTTTAGCGTCTGTTTCGAGACGACTTTAATTCATTATTTCGATTGTTACAGCTACTTTGTTTACAACAATAAGCTGCAAAAGTCATCTGATGACCCTCGAAAAACATCAAAATTTATCCGAGTTTTTTAATCATTAAGCTGAGATTACGTGAAGTTACAAATTCTCTATCATTTTACGATTTTTGGATCGTTTTGAACGACACTTGGTACGTCGGCAAAAATTCTACCACATATCGAATGATGCCTTCCGAAAAATCGTACTCGAAATATTCGCAGGTTATGTTGAACTGCGACTTATTTTTGGGGTGATGAACGGAAAACTGCCGTCTGTTATTCTCCAGGGCGTACTCGATTCGGAAATTCATGTTTCGAGAAACGACCGTGGAAATAATGAATTCGACGATACTTTCCAAATTCATGGTTTCCACGATTTTCGGAATCGGTTTATCATCCAAAATTTCGAGATTTCGCAAATACCGCATCTTTTCGAAAGCGACCCTCAAAGTGCTTTCGGTGAATCCGTGGCAATTGTCCAAATGCAAGGAATCCAAATTTCGGAAATGGGGAATGACTTTGGTGACGAAACCCCGCAAGTACAGGATTTTCAGCTCGGGCAGCAAGTTCGGCAATTTCTTTAAACCTCCGTTGGTTATGCAAGAAGTGCCTGAAAAGCAGAAAAAAATTAAGGGGGTCCTTAAGCTTTTTTTTACCGACCGAGTTTCGAAACCGCCATTTCTCGCCCGAATGGAAAATCCTTCTCCATGTCGAATTCAAACGTGCTGAAAAACCGATGTATCGTTTTAGTTTTCCAAAAATCAAAAATTTTTTAAAAAACCAAAATTTTTGATTTTTGAAAAAATAAAAAATGGGTCGATTCTTTAGCACATTTATAATTCACGCTGAGAAGGATTTTTCGTTTGGGCAATTTGGCGTTTTTGAAACTCGGTCGGTAATAGAGAGTTTAAGGACCGAGTACTTACGGCTCAGAGTTAGTTTTTTAATTTCAGTGCAGTAGTTGCAAATGTGCACCAAAACGTCGTCGGTTAAGCAATCTTTGAAGTCGTAAAAAGCAAGGTCTTTCAGAGAAACTAATTTGGAAATTCTTTTAGTCGTTTCGCACGACAGCAGATTGTTATTAAAGTTCTTAATGTGCAACAACTTCAGCTGGGGCGCGAGACTCGTAATTTGTATCAACTGTTTTTCAGTCACATACGTCAATTTCAGTTCTTGCAAATTTGACAATTTCTTCAGAACCTGCGAAAGAACATCGTGTTTCCATGAATTATTGCAGCGAAATGTTATAATAATCAAGGCCGTTTGTCCGTCACCGAATTATAAAAATTTTACGCGCCTTATATAGGCGCAGAGTCGAAATAGCACTTGTGAGAAAGAAATGCGCGACAACAGCAGTAGCGTTAACGACGCGATCTGTCGAACTAAAAAACTTCTGTGTTGTAGAAAATCACATTCGTCACAAATTTTCTTAATAAAATGTTGTTCCTCGCAAAGAATTGTAACTTTTCTTCGTTTCCTGGAAACGTTCGTTTTTAATTTTTAACTTGCCAAATTCAAGTCGAGGAACCAAATTTTATAAAGAAAATTTGTGACAAATTCTATTTTCTACAACACAGAATTTTTTTTCTTCATATTTGCATTTTTTATTAAGGCTTATATAGTAGTAGAGTCGAAATAGCACTTGTGAGAAAGAAATGCGCGAAAACAGCAGCAGCGTTAACAACGCGATCTGTCGATCTAAAAAACTTCTGTGTTGTAGAAAATCACATTCGTCACAAATTTTCTCAATAAAATGTTGTTCCCCGCAAAGAATTTTAACTTTCCTTTGTTCCCTGGAAACGTTAGTTTTTAATTTTTAACTTGCCAAATTCAAGTCGAGGAACCAAATTTTATGGATGAAATTTGTGACAAATTCTATTTTCTACAACACAGAATTTTTTCTTCTTTATATTTGCATTTTTTATTTAGGCTTATATAGTAGTAGAGTCCAAATAGCACTTGTGAGAAAGAAATGCGCGGAAACAGCAGCAGTTAACAATGCGATTGGTCATTTTTCAGAACACTGTCAAATTTAAAGGCGGACAGACTCTCTTCGGATTCGACTGCATTTCTTTCTCACAAGCGCCATGTGGACTCTACGCCTATATAAGCCGCGATAAGTTTCCCGCAATTCGTAATAAAAAAACGGACAAACGACCTCAAAATTACGACCGTTTCTTACCGGGGACATGTCAATTTCGGTGACCGCGTAACTATTGCTAATCTCGAGCTTCGTCAAGGAATCCGAAATGTTTTCCAAGGGTATCAATTTCTGGTACAAGCAGGAACACGAGAGCTCCAATTGCTCCAGTTGCTTGTTGCAAAGGAACAATTCTCCGAACAGATGGAGCGGGTATCTTTTGCAAAACGATCCGTAATCCTCGTGCCAAATGAAGTGCCGGATTTTTATGATGTTGACGTTTAGAGACAACTTTTTGTCGACCAATGTCAACAGGACGTTACAAAAGTCCCATTCTTTCATTTGGTACGTGTAAAGACCCAGTTTGAGAAACACTGGGGTGTTTCCGATTTCCAAGTTCAAAATTAGTAACGTTATCTTCGTCTTGTTTAATTGACACTTTTTCAGGATTTCCAGAAAAGTGTCGAGAGTAATGTGAACGTAATCGGCTGAATAATCGAACAGTCTGTGGACCCCGAATTTCAGGTATAAACTGAAACTTCTCCACGCTTGGTGGACTAACATATTCCATCTTGTGCAGACTGCAAATAACGTATTCATTCGCTGATTAGTCGCTTTTTCGGGGGCTCCTTAAGCTTTCTTTTACCGACCGAGTCGCGAAACTTTAATTAATTTTTTGGCGCGGCTGTGATTGGCCGAATGAAAAATCCTTTTCTACGTTTAATGCGAGTGTGCTGAAGAATCGATGTGTAATTTTTTTTTTCCAAAAATCGAAAGTTTTGGTTTTCGAAAATTTTTTTGATTTTTGGAAAAAACAATCTATGTATCGATTTTTTAGCATGTTTACTGTCATTGCTGAGAAGGATTGCGGATTCGGCCAATCAGTCGCGTTTAAGGGAAATCTGTAAGCTCTGTTTTACCGACCGAGTTACGAATGGCGAAATAACGTATTCATTCGCTGATTAGTCGCTTTTTTCGAGGGCTCCTTAAGCTTTTTTTTACCGACCGAGTCGCGAAACTTCAATTAATTCTTTGGCGCGACTGTGATTGGCCGAACGGAAAATCCTTTTCTACGTTAAATGCAAGTGTGCTGAAAAACCGACGTGTAATTTTTTTTTTTCAAAAATCGAAAGTTTTGATTTTTGAAAATTTTTTCGAATTTTGGAAAAAACAATCGATATATCGATTTTTTAGCATGTTTACTGTCATTGCTGAGAAGGATTTTGGATTCGGCCAATCAGTCGCGTTTAAGGGGAATCTGTAAGCTCTGTTTTACCGACCGAGTTACGAATGGCGAAATTAGACTTTTTTAAATTCAAAAATCGAAAAAAAAGTGTATGTTTAATTATTGATAATTATCACTACGCGATTGTTATCAGTCACTTATCTCTTATCAACGATTCGGTTTATTTATACAAATTCACACAATTAGAGATCCGCGTATCATCAGCTGTTAAAACGAAATTATTCGTGTGCTTTTATAGGTTAAAATGCCTTTCTCACGGCGTTGAATAAAAGTTTGAAAAATGCTTTAATTCGACGCGAAGTAATGAAAATCTCTACCTTTGCCAAGGGTCAACTTTTCCACCGGTGAAAAATACTGCATGATATGATGAAGACAGTCGTCGTTCAAGGTTTCCATTCTCGCGTTTACAAGCGTTTAAATGCCGATTGAAACTGTGAATTGTTACGACTTCGGGATCCTCTTCAAAGCATCACTGTTTTAAGCTTCTTCGAGAAGAAAACAATCATAAACATTGGTATGTATGTACGAAATACGAGTTTTATTTATAACGTCACACACGACTCCTGCGACTTGCTAGTTTTTTCGTAGTGTGGTGCACATGTATACGCGTGCATAAGTGTGCCCGAGCTACGCGCGCATGCGCATTTCGTTATTCTCTCGAATGCAAATCGAAGTTAAAAATTGTTTATTGAACACAATTAGATCATCTTTTCGTGATTATTTGATAGTTTTTCGAATAAATCCGTAATAGCGAATGTTTTGAATCCAGGGTTTCGATATATTTCGATATCTCGAAAAAAACAACAAAAAATTCGAAAAAAATTTGACTTTCTAAACCTTGCTCCCCCGACTGAAAATTAAGTTTTAGATGGCGAACAACACGTTCTGGTTTGGTTGGGTTCCTTTAGAGCTTTTCTCACATTTCGAAGTGACAGCTCGCGCAACCTAACCTCAAAAACCCGTGTTTTTCCGCCTTTCGATCGCAAAAACAAAGCTTTACCCCGTGAAATTGTGTTCAAGCAATACATTAGCAGTTCCAAGGTATTATTTTCTCGATTCGAGTGTAATTATAAAAAAAAATACATCGAAAAAAAAAAAATTTTCAATGTTGTTTTTCCCAAGTTTTTGACTGTTTAAACCTTTCTTCCCCGACTAAAAATTAAGTTTTAGATCGGAAACAACACGTTCTGGTTTGGTTGGGTTCCTTTAGAGCTTTTCTCACATTTCGAAGTGACAGCTCGCGCAACCTAACCTCAAAAACCCGTGTTTTTTCGCATTCCTATCGCAAAAATAAAGTTTTACCCCCGTGAAATCGTGTTCAAGCAATACATTAGTAGTTCCAATGTATTATTTTCTCAATTCGAGTGTAATTATAAAAAAAAAATACATCGAAGAAAAAAAAAAAATTTTTTCAAATACTAAAACCACTTTTTTTCAATGATTTTCATGAATTTCACATCGATTAGTTTTTGCAAATCTGAAAATTGAAGCAAATGAAAACCATAGTACCTTTTTTTCCCGTGAGTTCGTGACGTGTTTCCCCCACTCCTTCTTTTTCTAATCCGATGCGAAAAAATGCCCAAAAATTCGAAAAAAAAATACCAGAGTTTAGGAAAAGAACAAAACCACATTTTTGAAAATTCATAAATTTTTTCAAATTCGAAAATTGGCCTGAAAAAAATGAAAACTTCGGCACCTTTTTTCCGTGACTTCGTGACGCATTTCCCCCACTCCTTTTTCTGATCCAACGCGAAAAATTCGAAAAAAAATACCAGAACCACTTTTCAAAATAATTTTCATTTTCGAAGGAAATAAAAATGGCAAAATGCTCGAAAAACAAAAGGAGTCTCGATCGATAAGAACGCTGCATTTCGTAC
>JABFQM010003154.1:0-12567 GCA_022816865.1 Zelostemma sp. ZL-2020
CGTAATCTGCTAATGGACTCGCTTTCTCTCTCTTTCCGAATTCACCCTCGCCTGGTCCCCCTTTGCCCTTCTCTTTATCTCCAAACTACGTAGACTCCTCGTATACTTCTTCACTATAGGCAGAATATGTAATATTTGAGTTTTTGTGCGACTGTGTGCGTGAACGCATGTGGCAAAAGGAACACCTACAAAAATGGATAAAACGGGTGGAAGTGCCGAACTCCGCGCCCGTTTTTGCCTTCTCATTTATGAATTGTTAATCGACGTTGCCCGTTTTTGTAGATTCGATATGGCTTTGGAATTAACAACTCGCATTTTTTAATCTTTGCTTTTGACGAATTCGGTAGTCATTATATATGAAGGTGCACAGTATTCGTTCATGATCATTTATTCAATGAGAAGACCAAATCTGCGATGAGGAAATGATGTTGCAAGAAAAGAGATGTACATCGCACCGGATGCAATTTATATTGTAAAAAGTGCGGTGTTTTTTGTAAAACATTAGGAAATCGACTTTCATCCAGAAAATGATATCATACGTACATTGAGAAGGTTTGAAGTCGATATTGAAAATATTTTACGTATCGATATTCTTATCGCAATGCATGCTGATAAAAGATTGCACATCTCGCAATATACATCGCAACCGATGCGATATTCATCGTAATTTAGGGCAAAGATCTTTAACCTAGATGCAATAACTATGATAGTTACCGTGGACATAATTATTTACCCTCGTTATGTTACTACTACAAGTTATCATCTGGCGTTTCGAATAAGGTACTAAAGCAGATGCTCTTCAAACATCAGCTGTTCGCCTGATGCCCAGCAGTGATTCATATCTTGAGCTCTTCACAATTAGTACCTCCAGTCATGACTTTCGAAGAATTCGGACAACTCGAAAAGTAAACACAAAAGTCCACCGGGGGTATCGAGGAAAATTGGTTGGAAAGTAGTGAATAAAAGTGAACCTGCGGATGATTTGATAATTATCTTGGTACATTCAGAGCATGACACTAAATTGTCAGAGCTCCGACACTGAAATCGGGTATGTTTGATCAGGTTTAGCAAAGGGGTCTTGGAGTAGGACTAGAAAAGGTCCGGCTGCTGTTTTTCCCATTATACTTGGTGCGAAGCTTCGATACTTATCGCTACCATTGTCCCGTGCTTAAAGATGCTCAGACTATTTCGCCTGCAGAACTGACACTAAGCTATTTTAGTATGCAGAATCAAATCTCGTTACAAAGCCGGAAGTGTAAGGCTGAGCAAAGATAGTTTCATGGGTAATTGCACGTGACGTACATATTTGCTTAGCAAACGTCAAATATTTGTTGAATAACTTTATCTCTGATGCTTCAACTTCATTTGAGAAGATAAACTGGTGAAATCCAAAATGTCAGCAAGCTTTTTTTGTCCTGTATGTATGAATGATTGGAATCGACCTTTTGGTATTCATCGTAAAAGTACGCATGAAGTTGAATTGTATATTTTTATTACGGCGGAGTGTGAGGGATTTGGAAGTGAATTTTCAATAAGTTGCCTGTAGTCCAAAGCGTAAAATCGGATTCGGAAAAAGTCGTTCATACGAGCTTGCGGCACGTTTAATACCGTCGGTATTGCGTTGAGCGAACGAACCCACGCTTGAGTGCCACCCCCGAGAGCCCGTCCCTCGAACCAGTGAAATCCTGGCGCGAATGCATTACGCGTCAATGAGCGCGGAGTAGCAATATCCTGAGTTGCTGGATGTTAGAGTGCGGGATTATAATACATTACCAATTCGACGAGACCTTCTACCAATCATTTGACCTTGTTTCAACTTTATTTCGTCCGTCCGTTCGTATTGCGAAATTCACCCGTCCCGACATTCCTCTAAAACCCTTTGGAATTTGGGTTTTTGACTCACAACTCATTCGATGTTTTCCCTGAAAATCGAAGCTTTTTTCTCGATAACACGATGAGAAAATAAAAATCACTGCAGTAACGATTGGTGCAGAATTTGTTGAAAAATGACGTTTTTATATGAAAAAAGATCAATTTTGGGAACACAAAGTTTACGATTTATAGTACGTTTACTTTTTCATTTAATGATTCCGATAATGATTTCGCAGTGGAAAAATATTTTAATAAAGAATTGTAGTTTTAAATATAAAATTGATGAAAAAGCATGGATAATGCATCCTTTTAAAATATAAGGTTATACAAATAAATGAAATAATACATTTAAGAATGAACAAACGAAAGAACGAACAAATTAATTAATGAGTAAAAAAGAAATGAATTAATGAATACCTTATCTTTCTTTACTACTGATCTTCGCTCTGCAATTACTGAGGTCACTGCAAAACGACCTTTTTTATTCATGAACAAAAAATCCCTAATTGATCGATCAGTCGCTGATTTATACAATTAGCGAAGAGTAGAATTCATAATTAAATGACTCATCTCGAAAATATGATTTGTTTTGTGACTCCTTATCATC
This sequence comes from Zelostemma sp. ZL-2020, assembly GCA_022816865.1. Taxonomy (NCBI): domain Eukaryota; kingdom Metazoa; phylum Arthropoda; class Insecta; order Hymenoptera; family Platygastridae; genus Zelostemma; species Zelostemma sp. ZL-2020. The sequence goes on from JABFQM010003154.1 coordinate 2,480, forward strand.
GTTCATCTCGAAATATTAAATAAATTTGAAAAAAACGAATAGCGAATGCGATTGTTCAATAAATGATAAATCAATTAATAATTGATCGAAAACCCAATTTTACTCCACTAAAATTCTACCTAAATTTGATTATATTCGAATTTAATTCAATTTGAGTTTTAATCAAATACGATTAAAACTACTATAAAGTTTCAAATAAAGTTTTCGAAAAATCATACTTTGACCATGATTTTATAAATATTAGATTACAATTATTTGATCTGAATCGGATTTTAATGTCATTGTAATTCAAATTTAATTAATGCTTGAATCCAACTTTTTTATAATTATTTTTGAATCGCATAAAAATTCCAATGGAATATCAATCAAATGATAATTGAATAATCCTCATTCATTAAACTAAAATCAATTCGCTCGAATTAAATCCGAACCTTAATATAACGTTAACATTTGTATTAATTAATTATTTAATTTGATTGTTCATTTCATCCAAACTATTACGGATAAAACCACTATTCATCTATGATTATTCCCTTTCGTAAAATCCACCTCTATTTTTAGATATTCCTCTCGAACTTTTTTTCCGTATGAGTGACACCTAATTCAAAGAAATAAGTTTGACCATCGAAAAGATGATAAAATATCAAGATGCTCGACAGAATCGTCTGATATATGGTTCAGTTTTTCGGTAAGAAAAGCGAATTCTCTGCTATCAAAGTCTACCAACGAAGGTTATCACACATAGAAGAAGAAGCTTTTAGGCCAGAAACGTGATCCATTGTACACAAGAATTAATGGCGCAATTCGATAGCTTCATTTCGAAGGTTACCAAAAGAATGAAATGGGAGACTTTTGTGAATATTATTCCTGCATTTTGCGAGTACCGTGAGAGTTGGAAGGATTGGCAGTTGGGAAACGCGGAATGATTTTAGGAGGTGGGGAAGATAAGACACTTGTCAAAGACAGGCGGGGGTCGTTTTCAGGGGTGGACTCGGGGACGGTTCTGTAAATATTGTAACAAGTGTGCCTCCGCTTGTGTACATCAGGCTCGACAATCGATACCGAGGCTTCAAAGACCCAAGTAAAATAAACTATAAAGAACCATCTCTACCGCTTCGCGATTAAAGTGCGCTGTCATTTTCACGCTGCTTGATTTCCAACTCATTGTGCCATTCTTGGAATCGATTATCTTTCTTGAAAATTAGCCGATTCTCTTCACCTTTGTCGAAGCTGTGATAAAACTACGTGAAAAACAAATTCAGGGTAAAGCTAAATATTTTTTGGGCCTTATTAGGGCATTATGGAGCTCAAATTAGGCCCTATCAGAGCTAAGTATTGGAAGAAATCGAGTTAGCTTATCATGGTTAGAGAAATGAAGTCGGTTGTATAAGAGGAAGCTGGATTCCACCTCAAGGGGTGCATCATCTTTCCTGAGATTGCAATCTATCATTGAATGTTTGCGGGAGTCCAAGCAAATACATTGAATTTATTTATTACTCTCATCCCCTCGGTCTCTCGTAAGAAATCCACGCTTGGACTGGCAATCACTACCCCAGGGCAGCCATTAGCTAACCATATGATTATTTTATAGCGCCTTCCTAGGGGTGCATATCTTTACGCGTCGTGATCGACGTTACACTGTATGCACACCTCATGCGATTTTACACTGTGGCTGTTCACACAACTGGAAAGGTTAAATACTTCTAGTCAAGCACGTGCTTTAAAATCCGCTCGTACATTTCAATTATGTCCCGATATGGAAAACTTCATTGAATTCAATGACTCAAAATTTTAATCAGTTGTTTCTTTTTCAATAGAATAGACAGGAAATTTTTCATGGTTCGTTGGAGAATAGTGCACTTTTACGTACGGTCTAAATTGATATGACGTGTATTGAAAAACATTGTAAATATGATAATTTAAAGAACGGAAATTGTGATGTGGTAGTAATTTCACTTGACACTACATTGAATGTACAGTACCACATCGCAATTGCATTTTTACTATAGACTACATATTAATGTTGACTGTAACTGCTTTATTATTATTTTTATTTAAATATAATGAGCTAAAAAAAGAAATTAAGAACAAAAATAATGTCATTGCCAGTGAATTTGATGATAGCTAAAATGACGGATATTAATGACAAGCTATAATCAATTTGTTCTGGGAAGAACGTGGAGCAAATGATTACGAACAAAAATAATATGACGAGTCCATGAAACCGTGAATATTTACAAATACATTTAACGAACTTTGGGGAGAGTTAGGTACACATTTGGATCAGAAACATAATGATTTTTCTCATGATTCCTTTTTTTAAGTAAAAAGTGCGTGACAGGTTATTTTTTGGACAGATGAGTTTTCCTAAGCACGACGAATCGGGGTAAAATCGAATCGGCCAGCATGAATATTATTCCAAATGACGTGGCGCGTATCCCTTGTTGAAATATTGTTATTATACGTTATGGGGTGTTAATCTCGTACGGCAAACGAAGAGTATTTGGTACGATTCGAGCGGCTGGATCCAGTAGTCGGGCATCGCGGTGCATTTTATTAGCGAATTTATTTAATCTGGCCTATCATCGCGAGTAGTGGCATGGATCGTTCACTCGTTGTACGTGTTACTTCAGTCGTACACGGGGCACCCTTCTTTGCGACGAGCTTAAAGCTTTATTTGCTATGTCGCTTATTGGCGTGATTACATCGGGACCGATGACCCAGAAACCGTAACTGGTTTATTAAGTTTATCTCATATTCATCGAAAATCTGTCATTCCAACCTATAAAGAAGATTCATTCGCGTCCATAATTAAACTTTGAAAAACATTCCAAATTTTTGCTTCAACGTTCTAGATATGTAATATGTTCAATGAAATACTGGTGAAAACGCCGAAATGTAGATTTTTATCAACGAATATCTGAGTTTAAAAAAAGAACTTTTTTGGTGCGCAAGATAAAAATTGATGTAAATGGAAATGAAACTAGTCCCGCGTTATTTACGATCAGTTTACAAAACTCTTGATATGAGAAGGCCTCTGTATTAGATTAGCTCGGAGTTATGATTAGAGACGACAGTTGGTCTCCACCGATACACAGAGGCACTCGTCAATTCCATGCCCCGACACAACGCATTACGTATGCGCGTCTACGCGCGTAGATGTAACCGTATACGCGCGCGTGCATATGAGGGGCGGCGATAATACGCACTGACAGGAGCACGCACCCTTCGACCCATGTTGGGACGTAGGCTCCATGGGGTTGCGATGGGTAGGCATAGAACTCGAGAAAGAAAACATATACAAGCGATAGAATGAGCATCGCGCTCGCGAAACCGGGGTCGAGAACCCTACGCGCGCTTTCTCCATCCTTCTCTCTCTTCGCTTGGTCTCGCTCCGCGCAAAGAATCGCCCACTGATGTTATAATCCTCTCGTGTTACGCCGTCACACATGCCATCCCTTAAGCAATACATTTTTTCGATACTCCCATATGCACACTTCGCAGCCACGAAATGCGCTTCTGATAACCTGCCCTCGTGGCTTAGATGACCGTGATGGAAAGGGCCTTTTGCCTCGGATCGCACTTTTCTTCCCTAAGATTACTAGAGTTCACGCGGAATTTGCACGCAATCTGGAGAACCTGAAAAATGGTAGGAAATTTATTTTGGGAGCGGGGATTTTTCACGATGACATTAATTGGTGCAATTTTTTAGTACTAAAGATGAGAAGCTGTTTGAATACCTGAAATTTTATCTAAGATATTGAATTGTTCAAAAAAGAATTGTTCAAAAAAAAGTTGAAAAAACTAGACATGATCAAGTACGATCAAGCCTAATTCATTATTTTCTGGGTAGATCCATTTGAAACGAATGATTTTACAATGATTCAGCATACTCAGTAGCGCAATTTACAAAGGAACTTGAAGAAGTAAAAAATTAATCAACATCTTCCCTGGCCACTTTCGACAATGCATTATTAAATTGCGAAGTGTTACATGTTTTTACAAATAAAAACAATAAACAGTCGACGATTTAGAATTGTCTATTCAAGTCTTAAAAAACGATGTATTTTCCAGCCTTAACAGCCAGGAATAAATCACCATTTTTGGCTGGAAAACTTGGAAAAGTCCGATAATTTCCCGTAAAAATCCAAGTAACATCCCCGTCACGATTTACGATGCCGAAATTCGTCCTTCAGTGGGAAAATGAAACTTTTTGTTTCAGGTACTTAATGACGGGGGGTTTGGTCGACCGAGTCTTCCGCCACAGCCAAGCTCTGATCGAGACGGATTTCTTTCTGGATCAGGACCGAGAGTCGTCGATTCTCGTGGCGTCTTACGACCTCCTGTCGCGCATTTGCAACCACCTAAAGCGTTTGGGCAGCCAGGAGACAGGCGCCAGTCACGCCGACAATTCCGAGCAGTCTTCGGCCGAAGCCCACCTGCTCAGCTGCTTGTCGTCGACGGAAGCTGCCGGAGCCGTTGGGGCTCTGTACGCGGCCATCGCTCTCACCTCGCTCAACCAAAAAGGCGCCTCACCGACGCCTAACCAGATCGGTCCTTCAACGCCTGCGCGGATTCTCGCCGCTCAAGGGCTCAAGCTTCTGCGAACAACGGCGGAACTGGATTTGAAAAATCTACAGGTAACGAGGAACCGAACGAGACTTTGATGTCTCTATTAACCCTTCAACGGTCTATAGAAATTAACATATTTTCCGTCGTTTTCAGTTCTGTAATCACTAATTGTGCAGAATCTCGGCTTTTGTCAAAACGCGTGTTTGGATGAGAAATTTTGACTGTTGCGAGATTTTAGCGATCAAGAAATGAACAAACAAATTTCACCGCCCTCCCCCCAAACCAAACGTGCGACTAAGTTCATGGTGAAAATGGAGTATTCCGATTTAAAACTTTAACTTCAGGACTAATCGAGGTAATTAACGTTACACCTCGACCCACGTCTTGGAATAAGATGTTCTTTAAAAGAATAATTGTGAGTTCCGAATGCTAGACGTGGCTCCGTTTTAAAGTCAAGACAAACGATGAAGTAAGGGCAATGAACGAAAAAAAGAAATGACATAAAAATGTCCAGGATCGTTTCCGCGCCGAAAACGTCGCCAGAAATGCACGGACAACGGCGTGTTTTCGTCTAGGCCCCGCCTTCTCTTTGTACAGGATGTAGATTTTGTCGTGAGATCCTGGGACAAGGTTCCGCGCTTTGTTAACGAGGCCGCGTTTGTTTCGCGTGGGAAGGCAAAGGGAATGCGTAATAAGCGGTGGTTGGTTTTCCGTCAAACGCCTCCTGCGGAGCTCGACCAAGGCCGAAAAGGGATAATCGAGTCGTCGTCCCCAGGGGATTCTCGGGTCCAGCGGGACTCTCGGCTATGGCTCTTATGGCTTCAGGGGGCGCGAGGTGGCGCTTCAATTCAATTCGTGGTTTGATCACAGCGAACTTCTATGCTTTATAATGTATATATATGGATGTGTATGGGCGGTAGCGACCCCCTGCTAAGAGATATCTCTATCGCATTCGATATGCCTGATGGCTAATAGAGGGCCATACGCGAAGCACACTGGCCCCCGAAGACCACCTCGAGAGTTTGCCATTGTTGATATTGATATCTACATTGTTCGCGTCCACTGGGGATTTTCTCCTCGACGTTCCTCATCCGCGGTCTGACTAATGCTCCTCGCGTGTCGCTTTTGATGATTGATTCATATACTTCACGAAGAGAATTTTCGGCAACATTTTTCATGTAACTTTTGTTTATTTCGGGAAACGCAATGCGGATTCGTTGATGCGTTTGTTTTTATCGAAACAATAACTCCATTAAAAAAGCATTAATTTAATGTCGTTTGGAGAGGAAGCGCGGAAATGGTGTTTATTTTGTTTAATGATTCCTTTTAAAGCCTCGAATGAAGTTTATTGGACAAGTTAATATGAAATAGTTGGAGCGGACATTAATACATGGAATTTCGCGTCTAAGAGCCGACAGACAAATACTGTTAAGGTTTCGAATATAAAATGCACGTAGGAGAAAGCTTTCTCTCTTAGGCAGCGACGTGCGAATCCTCTCGGAAAAGTAAACGAGTGGGACGTGTCCGGAAGGGTTGACTACTCGCCATGACTCGCGCTGATAGGATGACAGCTTTTCTCTGGGATCCTAAATTGCTTGATTACGTTACTCCGGCGGAACTGACGTTCCCCATATTCCAGCCGAGCATCCATTACACTCTGGCGATAATAGGCGTTTGGAATCGAATCAGCTCGCGTCTCTACGCCCTTCGCCATGCTGCACATGAAAGTGCTGTAATGTCGATGCTGCATTCGCGCATTTCCTGCTCACGCTTTTTTTTGCATTTTTCTATGCATGGCAAAATTTACGTCAGTAAATGCAATTTTAAACTTTTTAAAGCTCGGGGGTGAGAAATATTTTGTCTTTTAGTTTGTGATTTTAGAGAAACTTCTCAATTTATCAAAAATGTTTTCAATTTTTATTTAATCAACCTTTCGATCTGGGTATTGAAAAAAATCTAGGATTGATGGAGAGAATTGAGTAAAATCGTGGCAGAATATTTTAATTTCGAAACGAATGAAGGTGCCCGAAAATTCCTCAGATTGCCAAATAGTTGATATCTCTTTTTTAGACGACCGCTATCATGTTCTTGTTGCAGAATCTTCTCGGAGCCGAGGGTACGAGCTTGCAGTGGCGGTTGATAGCGAGCAATTTGATAACGCGTTTGTCCCGAGATCCACTGGCCGAAAAGTCGGACGCCGCTCCCAACATCAGCAACACGGCGATCCTCACCGAACTGTTCACGGTTCTGGGATATTTTTCCGTCAACAATGCCGAGAACCAGGTAAGCGCCGAGACAACTCCAATTTCGGCACGGTTCGTTATCGCCGATTTTTGTTCGTTCTCAAAGCGACGAAAGAAAAGGAGAAAAAGCGGAACGCGTTCGCACGCGATCGAGCCGGTTTTTTTCGGGGCCGTAAAAACACGGCAAACCCCAGAAAGGAATAATCGCATTCATAATTGTCCGAGGACGATTGCGCCCGGTGAAGCCGAATCCGCGCGGTTCTTCCGAGAAGCAGCGCTGCTTTGTTATTAGCGAAATATATTTATCTTAATGTCCAGGGCGTAAAAGTAGGATCGTCCGCCATCAAGTTCGCCGTGACTCACGAGTCCGGTCCATGAACCTAGACCTCTCGCCTCGCCCCGCGCTACCGGTGAGCCTCCTAATCTGAACGAGGCGCGCGTTCTTTCGATATTTCGGCATTGCTCGAATGCCGATAACGAGGCCTCGAGATCGTTCGCCCGGCGCTATCTCCCCAGGTATTTTTCCGGGCCAGTTTCTACGCTCCGGACTTCGGAAATTCCTAACGCTTTCTGTGCTCGTCGCGAATATTTTTCCGCTTCTAAAAAACGTCCCAGTTGCGTCGGGAGAAAATGCGCCGCTTCGTCCTGCCGGAAGAAAGTTATGGTTTAATGTCGACGATAAATTCGTTTCAACGAGCCCTTTTAGGCGTTTGTGAGGACAAAAAGTTGACTGTCGGCGAATGAAGCTCCCCTGAAAGAGCCCTCGCATGCGCACCGCCCGTGGTATAAGTAATGCGCGATGCAGGGAGGAACGAAGAAGCTGTTAGACACAACACACTCAGCGGACCTCCCATCAATATGCAGGCGAATGCCGTTAAGATAAATTTACTTCGTTCCATTTCGTACGTCAGGATGATCCCGGCACACGTGTCACGGGCTCGTACGTGTTTGCGCCCATCGCGAGATGTACGCTGAGTGCATCGGCGACGTACTGCATCCATCATTCGCTGCTTTTTAACCCTCTCCCCCTACTCCCTCGCCCCTCCAAATCATTTAGCCTCTTCGAATTCCTCAGACTCGGTTTTTGTTTCTTTTCCCGTCTGCGCGCGCGTAAGGACGATTTTTAATTTTAAAATTGCCATAGCTCACTACACAAACAAAAACGCGTCCTTACTTTTGAGACGTTTGAGGTGTTTCGTGTCCTTACTTTTGAAGTAAAAGAAGTTTCTCCGTGTAAGAGAGACGCAAATTGATCGATTTGGATGTACGGTTTGTTTAATAATGAGGATTTAATAGTCTGCTAATTAATTATATCGTTCATTGTTCTTGAAACTTTTATGAAATTGAACTTTTTGCATTATTTATGTCGATGCTGCAGGTGACAATTTTTTTTCCACGATTTGTTGGAGGAATCACAATTTTAAAAAAACCGAAATTGAGAACGGATTTTGCTTTAGTTCGAGAATTCTGAAATAATTTTCATAATACGTCAAGTGTTTCGTAATTTCCTATTTCGGTGACTTCAATCTTCGAATGTTTCAGTACAAACGTCTTCGCCTTTTCTACGCGGATGAAACTTTGTGTATTTTTAAGTACAGTGGACAGATTGACTGATCAAACGTCTTTAAATGAGACAAGATAACAGGGAAATTGGAAACGTTTTTTTTCCAGAACTCGAACCGGAACAGATGAAAATTTGTTCGATTCTGATTTTTTTCCAATTATTAAACAACTATTTAATCCAAAATTGAATTCTTGAATTCTTCGCCGTGGTTTAATTGCAGATTCAATAAAAAATTGACATCTTTGAAGAAAACCAACCAGCATTTTAATCAATTAAAATACTTGATCGAATTGATTAAATTTATTACTTGAATTATATTGAAAAACCAGCACTGTAACCGGAATTGATTTTCAGATTTTGATAATACCGGAACCAAATTCAGAACCTTATAACAATTTTTCGTAGAATCGAAACCGGATCCAAACCGATATTTTATGCGGTTCCGGTCCCTGTAAAACAATGTTTCGGACGACCGTAGTCTATGAGACATCAAAGTAACTCATTCTAAGACACAAATAAGACCCGGGTTTTTACAGTGTTGTTTTGACATCGGCTTTTTTTCGGTATTTGCCGAGTTCGGCCGCGAAAAATGGTCGTGGGAACGGAAATGGCGAAGACGAGTAAGTGTTAGAAAGACGTCGCGACGTCCACCTGCGAAAGAACAAGTGTCTCGTACAGGATATGTTTGACCAGCCACCTGTGCATGGAACTTGCATTATTTGTACCCGCATCCAGTACGGATATCCACCTCATCGTTTCCCATTCTTGAAAAGATCATTAATTTCCCTACCAACGACGAATTTTAATCGTCGTTTGCTCCGTGAGAACCGTTACTTCGTCCACTCGTTTAGCTTTTAATTTCGCGCGAAAGTTTCGTCGTTTTACACGGAGTAAAAACACGCGAGTTGGATAAAATAATTTAGTAGTTTTCAATTTTGAAAATGCCAATTTTCAAGATCAGTTTTGAAGCAATCCGAAATGGAAATTTGGAATGTGTGATGTTTCAGTTAATATTGCAATCAGCGGGTGCCGGACCTAGCGTTCTCCAGCAACTCTGCACTCTGTCTTTCCCGTTTTACGGTGACCCTCATTTGGCATCGTTTACATTGCCCGCTCTTTTGGCCGCCACTCACAGCAACGCAGAAGCCACTGCGATTTTGTCCTGCGAGCTTTCTTATCAGGTGAGTTTGGTGTTTTTTCAGTTTCCAGGGTTGCCACGCTACCTGGAATTCGGGAAAACCTGAAAAAGTTGGGGACGTTTTTTTCAGTTGAAATTATCGATGGTCGTTGATTCGTTTTTCTCGTCATAATTAATAAGGAAAAATTGCGCGGGCTTTTGGACAAATTTGCCATTTATTTCCTCATTTCCAAATGGACAATTAAAACAGAACATCTCATGGTTCGGTTATAAAACTTTGAAATATGACATTGAACATCGGTTTATGCAGTAAAATAACTCCAAAAAGTACCCAAAAATAAGGTCAGAGATATCTTAGAAAAGGCAAAAAACCTCCATTTTAATGATAGTTTCGATCTCCTGATTAATCTTTTTTTGCTGTTTTTCGCGTTTAAAATAATTAGGTCATTAATTAAGGTGGATCGATACTTTAATGCAAGGGCGAATTGAAAAAAATATTTATAATGCAACATAATTAATTACATTTAATATGTGAGTATAATTTATTCAACAATATCTTCTTCTTCATGAA
>JABFQM010003155.1:0-12565 GCA_022816865.1 Zelostemma sp. ZL-2020
CCCTATTTGCAACATTCGACTCAAAAACCCAAAAAACTTCAACTGCAAAAAATAAAAAAACGAATCATGTAATTTTCAATTCTTTTTATTTTCAACCAATTCAAAACAATTAATCAAGCCATCGAATTTGCAATCAATTAAAACCACAAATTCCTCGATTAATCGCAAAATTTTTCTGTCCGACCCAAAACCCTTCAATTATAAAAAGCAAAAAAACAAATATTCAATAATTTCCATTAGTTCTCCAAATTTTCCAAATCCCGCAATTCCCATTTTCAAAATTCCACCCCTCCAAAACCCGCGAAAAAACGCGAACCACAAAAAGTGCACCGTAAAACATCCTCGCCCGAAACCTTCCCAGAAAAAAATCTCTAAAAGATTCCACTCCGTCCCAAGAAGCCCATTCCCAAAAGTACTTTTCCAAAATTACCATAAACATCGATAAACAAAAAAACCCCGCCGACATTCGAAGATCTAAAATTCGGAGAGAGGGAAAAAGACGGGAAAAAAGAAATTCAACTCCAGCATCACAGATGAGTGCGCGCGATTAACCCGGCTCGATTAGCATGTTAAACATATTCCAGATTTACCACGTTCCGCTCTCCAAGTATTGGCCATTGAAATGCGTGCGCGCGACGCGCACTTTTCTCCAGGATCCAATGATTATCGCAGCGGCATCTGTATGGTCGTCATTGAAATATGTCGTAGAGGGCACGCTGGATGCGCCGAGCAATTCCGCTAACGGTAACGACCGCTCGGGTGGTTCGAGTCCCGGCTAAGCCGACCATTCCTCGCCTCCTTCCGCCCCCCTTTTTTCACTTCGCACTTGTACGAGCACGCATGCTCCTCTCCCTCTGAACGAGAGCGAAGAGCATGCATTTTTCTCCACTCGCCGCGATTTCTTCAGCCTTCGAGGCGGGGAAAGGTTGATCCCGAAGCAAGAGCGTTGATTTTAATCAAGCCTTATCGCTCACAGGAACATCGAGCCGAGCAAAAAATGATAAATCGCTCGTTTATGCTTTTCTGTCTCGGAGAAACAATCTTTATGCAAATTCGGCCGAGATTAATGCATGCTAATCGACGCGTATAATGAATTCATACGTTCGGGGTAATGGAAGTCGGTCTCACCCGGCGAACGAGTCTCCGAACAATTTTGTGAGGTATTATTTCGAGGTGTTGCTTAATAAGCGCACGGGGAAGGTGGGACTTAGAAGTTGCGAGCCGTTAAAACCCCGCCGGTAAGTCCTTCGAAATGCGAAACTGAGGGCGCTTTATTACCGACGCGCTAGAAGCTCTTTCCCGCTAACGAGACTTTGCGGGATATTGCGGAACCAGCGATTAGTTAATTTCCGACTTCCGGGACCCCGAAATTCCATACTTCGTGATTAATAATGGCGCGTTTGTTTTTTATCTGATGGAGCAGTCGGATTGAGCTGAAGCGTTCAGTTCAAGCAACCATTTTTTAAAAGAAATTTAAAATCAGTTTTTTTTAAATAAATGAATTTCGAAAGGTTTTGATTTTATAGCTGCAATATAGGTGCAACATTTTATCCAGTTTATGGTGTAATCGGTTATTTTAGATATGGCGTAATTTTTTTTATGAAAAACAGGTTCTTAATAAATACGCGTCCATTTGCGTCGAATTTTTTGAGCCAAAACGTGATGTGTCCAGAAATTGTTCATCACATCGCGCTTTCGAGATTTCTTAGAGTGAAATTTCACTCCAGCTGCTACTCTGGTTGGAGTGAGATTTTCACTCTAAAAAAGTATTTTCACTCTTTCCGGAGTGAAATTTCACTCCAAGGAATTGAGAGATCGCCGAAAATTACAAGAAATTATATATCTCAATAACAATGTTTTCAATCTTCTTTGGATCGATACTTTAATGCAAGGGTAAATTGAAAAAAATATTTACAATGCAACATAATTAATCACATTTAATATGCCAGTATAATTTATTTAACAATATCTTCTTCTTCGTGAAAAAAAATACGCGAGTGAAAAAATTGTACAACAATGCTCGTACCGAACAATTGAAAATTTTGACAGTTTTTTTGAAGAAAAATTTTTATTTCTCAGCGAATTTGCATGTTTGGTCCTTTATATTGTTCAAAGGACTATTGGCAACAACTTAACCGTGGCGTTTTAAAAAATATTCATTTTCCAAAAAGATACATGCATTTGTTTAAAGAATTTTTGACCGACTTACTGAACAAATGCATGTATCTTTTTAACAAATTAATATTTTACAAAACGCCGCGGTCAAGTTGTTGCAAACAGTCCTGTGAACAATATAAATGACCGAACATTCAACTTAACTAAGAAATAAAAATTTTTTTCTTAAAAAACGATTAAAATTTTTAATTGTTCGTTACGAGCATTTTTATACAATTTTTTCACCCGCGAATTTTTTTTTGCGAAGAAGAAGATATTGATAAATAAATTATACTGGCATATTAAATGTAATTAATTATATTGCAATGTAAATATTTTTCCTATTCACCCTTGCATTAAAGTATCGATCCACCTCAATTCGAGACTCAACTCTCTAAATTTCTTGGAGTACGATTTCACTCCAAAAGAGTTGACTTCCTCATTTTTCTAATTAATTATTTCTAAAAAAGAAGAAATTTTTCACTCAAAGAAATTTAAAAAGTACAAATTCAAAATCATCTCTTTTTACACTCAAACATTTTTTTAGTCCTTTCTAAATTTCTTTAAGTGAGAATTTCCCTCCAAGAAACTCAAAAACTACAAAAATGCACGCAAACCAACACACCTAAATTAATAATAAAAATAAAAATAAATTCCCGAATATTCAAACTCCAAAAATCGCCTTCCACTTCAAAAAAAACTCTATAAAAAACTTCTCCAATTCATCCAACAGCAAAAAAACCGAAAATAAATAAAAAATTGTACAAAACCCAAAACCGACGTCAACCATTACATAAATACGATCCTCCATCTCTATATCGGCGCCTGCACGATCGATCGCCTCAAATGCAGCATTCCCCTACAGAAAATATTCTCGAATCCCCTACAGTCAAGCAAGACCTTGAAACGTCCAAAAGAACCTCGCTCAACTCCCGCGTTTTTTCACACATGCACGTCCCTTCGGCACCATTTTTCTCCAGCAAGCGTATCCCTCTCATTCCTCTGTTTCACCGAAACGATTTATATATTTTCCCCTTTCCGGAAAAAGGCCGAAAAAAAAGATAGTCTCAACTGCACGAGTCGCTCGTAATTTCACCCAATAAAAGAAGAAAAAGCATCGAAATATTTCCCCGAGACTCGGAAAGATTTAATGAACGCGCATGGGACGACGCGGTGAAAAAAGGGACGTCGTGAAAATCAAGATTACGCAAGCGAGAGCGTTTACAGCTCCGAAGAAGTACCTTTTAAAGACGCATCAGGCATTTTTACGAGACGGCGATTATGCCCTCGACTCCGTGGATTTGGATGTACGATCCAGGGAGGATGGCAAAATAAACAATCGCGGGAATGAAGTCGCAACACGTGCTCGTTCGGCTCCGAATAATCGTTATTTCAACGACTCCTCGTTAAAGTCGCGAACGCAATTACGAAATGAGCCGACCGTTTAATTCCAATTCCTTTAATCGCAATCGCCTCGTTTCCCCAACGGAAAACTCGCCTTTTCCACCGGCTTCCCGGAGTTTTCGTTGACGAATTGCATGATTCTCTCGAAGGCAGTTTACAAAACAGACGAGCGGTACCGTTACTCGCTTCAACCTTCAAAGGAGTTTTATGGCTCTTCGCAAAAAAGGGGTTAACTGGCCCCGCGAGCAAGGGCCTCGTCATTACCCGAACGGGAAGTGCCTTTTTCAATCCTTCACTTTCCTTCGAACAGTCGAACACCGAGTTTCAATCCGTCTCGCAGCCAAGAATCCGCTCGAATCTTTCCCAAATCGTGCGAAGAACTGCCCCCTCGGGGGCCAAAAACGGCGACTTATTCCGCTGAAAATTCAACGGGATTTCCGCGCCGTCCGTGCGAGACAATCGTTAACTGCATTAACATAATTCGCCGATACTCGAGGATTAATAGTGCGGAAGTGAATATTTGATGCGCGCAGTAAAAGCGAAACGGCCTAGTGTTCGCTCGACAATGTTTGCGCTCCGCAAACAGTTCGATGTTAATGCGCAAACGAATAAACGCGCGTTCCTCCCTTTTTTTTCCGTAATCGGTGTGGATGCCGCGAGGATGATTAACTCCCGAGTGCGCAATAAAACACGCCGGTGTTAACAAGTCGTGAGTGAGTGCTAAACGAGCTCGTAATTAAAGGCTTCCTCGGAAAAGATTCCTTTTCGTTGACTCTTTGGCGAACTCTTGATTAAACCAGTTGCCGAGTTAATTTTGACTGCCAAAGTTCGTAATGCGCCAGGGCTGCGAGAAACGAGGCTTCGTAAATGAAGAAACCTTACGAAAATCCGCCGTTCCGCCGTGTTATATTATATTATTGGCAGATGAAATTAACTCGAGAGAAACTGCGAGACCTCGAATCTTGGGTCGGGTCGCGCGACCCACTTTACCTCGCCGAAATATTCCATAATCGATACCGTGCTTGCACAATTTTCTTCACGCGCGAAGAGCGTCTCTGCTCGATTAATTATTCATCGAAAAAATTTCGGATTCCAACGGAAATATGGAGTTTTGATCGTCGATCAAGTCTCGAAACGAAATGTGTTGCCCAAAGCGCGGGGCGTACTCGCAATGAAATATTCCGCGCGTTACGACTCGGTACAAGTGGTTACTTGTCTAAAAATAGACTTAACGTGTTTAAATTTCAAACATAATTTTCCCGAAATGTATTTTACTGACTCGTCTCGCCGTTTCAGACACTCTTTCAATTTATAGCATGTGTCGAGCGTTTAAACACTCGACGCTGCTGTTCAAGCCTCCCAGCTCCCGTCAATTTTTTCACCACGGATTCCGTGAAGCGCATTTTAAAACTGGAGCTTCGTGTTTCCAAGAAAACGAGAAAGACCCGATTGCAATTGCCAACTCGAGTAAATTATGCGAAATTACGAGACTACAGTGTTGCTACTTTTATATTCCATTTCATAAAAGCGTTGGAAAATTGAATAAAACTTCGTAAACTTTACGATAACGAAATAGTACGGATTTTTATTTTACATGCTCCATCCCCGAAAGAGCTCGGCAACTTTGACCCGAAGTTTGGGTCGACGCGAATAAAGCTACCAAAACCATCTCGAAAAATGTGAAATTTGGTTCCCAACTCGTAAGAAACTTGCTTTTTATTCCTCCGATTCAACAAAGTGCGCGAATCCCATACGAATAGCGGCAGCAATTTCGACCCAAACTTTGGGTCAGAGCGAACAAATCGACCAAAACTATTTTTTTAAACGCAAAATTCGTTTCCCAAACTTCGATTTCATTCCCCCGATTCATCGAACGCCAGAAAAACGAGCTAAATCACAATAGTATTAGAAATTTGACCCAAATTTCGGACCAGAGCAAACAAAGCGACCAAAACATTTCGAAAAACCCGAAATAAACCTCTATTTCATCCCTCCGATTCATCGAACGGCAAAAAAACCAGACATGAGATGCTCGAGCCCAATTTCCGAGCCGGAAAATCTGCATTTTCCCCGGCGATTTCCCCCCAAGGAAAAAAAGAGCGACCGGCACGCAACATGGGCGATTGAAAGCGATTGCGAATTTGCGATGAGAACGAGCGGCGGTGGGGAAGCTCCGTCCTATCGACCAGCGCGTCGACTCGCGCAGCATTTCGAGCATCATGGCGGAGCCGTCGGATCATGGACACAAACCACGTCTCTCCATCTTGCTTCGAAAACCGATCGCAAAAGCGCAAAAAGTTCGCCCGATCCAAGTCCATAACCGTAAGTTGTTCTAGCCGCAAAGATTATTGTTATTCATCGATCGCGCGAATGCCGCCTCGTCAAGAAGAAGCGAATTGCAAGATTTTAGCGAGATTGCTTCTTTATCGAGATAACGCCGGTTTGCGGCGACTGAGTCACGTCGTTACGTGGCTGGAAAGCCACCTAAATTGGTCCACTTCTAATCAATCATTTTTTACGGCCCTCGGATTTCATTCTTCTACGTACGAACCATTTGTCATCGCTATTAAGTGACGGACTTTCCCGGAAATTTCCGAATTTGTCGGATCAAATGCGATCGTTTCTAAAGTTTATCGAATAAAACGATTGCGTAATCAGAGTTCAATTTACTTTGTAGAGATAAAATGCAAAATGGCATAGAAAAGCGACTTTATCTTGAGATCCAACAAAACTTGTTCAAAAGATTCGAGATATCGCGTCCATAATCACGCGAGTCCAAAGTGATTTATTTACGAGAAAGTACAAAGTCGACAAAACGAAACTTGCCCGCGCGCAGCGCAAAAAGCCGCAAACCCCGATGCGAGTAATTAAACGAGCGATCGCTCAAATTCAAATACTCGTTCCGGGAGTTGAAAAACCATGCAATACTTTTGTAATTTTTATGTGACATCCCGACCTGCTCTCGAACAACTTTGACTCCGACTTCTCCGCAATTTACTCCCTCGTTAATTAAACCCGTTGATACGCCGCTGGGAAAATTTCGTACAAGCGAGTACATAAAATTGGGCGTTCCGTTAATTAAGATATTCGCTCATTCCAACCGAAATATCTCGAAATCGTGCGAAAAAGTACGATACGTTTAATAAAGGATCGAGGGGCCAAATATCCGCTTCGTTGCTCGTAGAAGTTAAGCTTTCTAATCAACCCGGTCCCATTTTCTCGAGGTTTTATCGGAGAATCGCGAGAACGCAGATCCGGATATTAAAGTCACTTGACCCGTTACAAATCCTCGGGCTTCGTGAAGTTCGTTGTCTCGCGGCTTTTATGATGCTTACCATAAAAGGGCAACGCTCTACAAAATTGCAGCCAGTCGCTCCTCTCCGCTCCGCTCAATTTTCCTCGGCGAATTTCAAAACGCGGAGAGTTCTCGATTGTCCAATCCCGTTCGGGACGGCAAAAAGGCTCTTTCGCCATCCTACGCGGAGTGTATTAGATTGGCTCCGAGATACGTGACCTCGCTCGGCAATTCTCTCTCTCTCCTCCCAAGAATTCGCGAACTTAATCCTTACCCTCCCTCGATCATCGCAAGAGTCGCAGAAGAAAAGAAAAGAAGCCAGAAATTTTCAAAACTCTCCGTTGTAACTCTCCCGGAACGATAAAAATCATATCTGCGCTCGTAAAACGCGAGGAAATTCGAGCTACGAGCCAAAACTCGGAACCGATTCCGCGAATTTTTCGAGATAAGACGGAACCTCGAAAATGAGCGACATAAAACCGATCCCTTTTCTACATCTCGCGGTATACAATCTCGTCTACGCGAGCAAGCGCCAGAATT
The DNA here is from genome assembly GCA_022816865.1 of Zelostemma sp. ZL-2020. Classification (NCBI taxonomy): domain Eukaryota; kingdom Metazoa; phylum Arthropoda; class Insecta; order Hymenoptera; family Platygastridae; genus Zelostemma; species Zelostemma sp. ZL-2020. Next base: position 7,394 of record JABFQM010003155.1, read on the forward strand.
CTTACAACCCGCAAACTTTTAACTTTTCATGCGTCTTTTTCTCCTCTTTTCGAGGGAAGTCGAAGGGCGTAATGAGATTCCGACGTCGCTACTTCGGAATCGACACACGGACGATCCGCGCGCGGACCACACACGACAAATTTCTTCCTTCGTGGCGCCCGTCGAACGAATTTTAATTTTATGCCGCGTTCGTCTGCGCTTCGCGCGATTTGTCACGTATGAATACGTGAAGAGAAATCTATTTGGAATATTAATCGTAAGCTTCGAAAAGAACCTCTTACATTGTCCCTTCGCGTTGCGAAAGAGAAGAACAAAAAAAGCAACAAAAAAACGTATAAAAAACTCGCAACTCTTTTCCCCCGTCAGTTACGACCTCGGCGATTGACGAATCGGGTAATATTTTTCCTGCGCATCAGTTGATTAGTTCGTCAAAGAATATCCGCATCGAGCAATCCCATAATGGACGGGACTAATCGAGATTTATGTGAAAGATACTCCAAGCTCGCTTCAGGAGTAAAATCTCGGAACGAAACATTGTAGCATTCCGCATTAAACACAACTCGAAATATAAACAATTCGATATAATGAGCGCGTAAGAGCCGTCGAGCGATATTTTCGGAGACATTGTAGAGACATTTATGATTTCCGAACGTTCGCGACGTAATTAAGACCTTCGTTCCCTTTCGGCGTTGCGAAACTTGATTAAAAAATAATCGCCGATGTTTCAATATTACCCGATTAGTTCGATATTAAAGCGATGCTCGATTTCCATTTCCGAGAACGTTTCGTAAAATATTGTTCAATTAAAAACCTTTTTAATCCCGAGTCTTCGCGGAGGAAGAAAAAACCTGGGGCATTCCACGATAGGGAATACACGTCCGATGCAACGAGACTCCGATAATTAGCTCCCTCTTATCGAGGATTCGAAAGAAATTCGCCAGATGCGCGCGCATTAACGAAGATACTCAAAGCTACAATGTCTTCGCCATAAATGTGCAGCTCGGTTAATATAAGAACCGCCCTTGAACAAGAGTACGCGTAAACATGCTTGTTTATCTCCACGAGGATTTAGCGAGGGTGAAAAACGATCGGACTCTTTCGTTAATTGAGAACTCCGTTTCATGCTCATTACATTCCTCACTTTTCGCCCCAAAAGTAACTGTAAAAAAACAACGGGGGATGCAACATTTCCAGCTTTTACGGCAGCAGCCCTATCAATTTTAAAAATAGTTGAGCGCATTTTCGTATGATAAATCGCGTGTAAAAGCAGCAGAGCCCGCAGATGCGGTGCGAGAAGTTTATGTAGCGAGTGATTCGATACAATGTAACGAAAAATGGACGATGCATTGCGAGTGGGGGGAGAAGACGCGTTCGAACGCTGCTCCCAATCTAATCATGGAAACTGGCTCTCAGCCAAGCAAAGACGAACGCACCGAGTCGAGGGAATCTTGGATTATAGAACGGACTGGGTGGATCCGAAGAATCCAATCAAACCGAACCGATAATTCAGCTCTCTTTTTCATGCTACCTCTTTACGATATGAAATCCTTCATTTTCGTTGCGGCGGACATTCCATTTTATATATTAAAAACAAAACGAACGTAAAAAATTTATGTCCAGCTACTTTTTTCATTCCTCCAAGATGTTTTCCGACTAAATTACTCGGAAAAAAAGTGCATAAAAAGCGGAAATGAGACGTTTTAAATTCGAATGTGATACAGCAAACGCACACTCACCCCCCCGGCAATTTAATCTAGGAAATGACACGTCCTTTCGCGCGAAAACTTGTTACTTTAATTGCAACAAACGTAAAGTTAATTAACGCATTCAAAGTCCAATTTTTCAAAATCCCTCGCGAGCAACGGTTCATGAAACTCCAGCTTCATAAATCCTCAACCCTAAAAAAAACATCCCGGCAAATCGCCGGTAAAATTTTTTCTCCGACGCGTATGAAAAAATTCAACGAGCTTGAAAACTCAAGTTATTCAACAAACCCAGGATAAAATGCGTGGAATGATAAATACTGCTTCAAGGATTTTTTCCCCTCGCATTCTAGGAGCCCGGGTTTTGGGTAAACAGCAAAAAAAACCCCGGCGGAAGGCCACGCGAAACAGTTCTTTCCTCCAGAAAAAGGCGCAGAAAAAAGGGTTGCTTTTTTCGAGCTCTTCCAAAGAATTCGTCGGCACCTTTTTCCGCACAGGCTGATCGATACTCCCAGAAATTCCCCATTTCAAATGCACGAGCGAGACGAAGAAAACCTTGCAGAAGCTTTTCCCTTCCCGAATTAATAAAGGCCGCGCCATAAAAAAATACGGGGCTAAATGAAAAAAGTAATAGCGAGCCGGCGCAATTATTTCCAAAAGTATATAAAAATAGATAAAAAGTGGGTTGAAAAGGTGAGATAAAAATGCACGCGGGCGGCGGGAGCAATATAAGGAGTAACTTGTAACGCGGGGCAAAAGTCTGCAGGTACATTTCGTAGCGAGAGCAAGGAACGTAATAAAAGACAAGCCCCAAGATGCGTTTCGGTCCGCGGACTCGGGGAAAGGAAGAAAGGACGAAGCACACGAGGCCGTGGCGTTTCCTTTATTCATGCCGGTAAAATATTTCATGCGCTGCGCTGTGCCCCGCGGGAAATTATGCATGGCTAAAATCGCCCAGCCATCAAAACCCGATATTCGATTTTGGTCACGTCCCAGGCTTTTCCGAACGAAAGAAAAAGAATCCATGCATTTTTAAGAACTTTTTCTGCGCTTCTTCTCGAGCCCGGGATTTTTAAATTCGGATGAAAGGAACATTAAGAGCAAATGAAACAATTGGAAATTATGAGAACGAATGTAAACGATTAAGTGTCTTGTAGCGAGACAACAATGTACACCGAGACGGCCTTGAGGGCAATAAAAGCCACATGCATTACTACTGCTAGACTTTACACTCGCCATATACATACGAAAGGATCGACCTCGCTGAAACGCATACGAATTTCGCTAAATGACGGGAGCTTGTGAAGAGAATTAATATATTTTTCAACGTCATTCTTCGAAAACGTGTCTCACGCGCTCGGAGAACCGATTTTGCCGGATCAATAAACATTTCTTGCTTCGATCTAGCATTAATTACTTCGAGTGTTTCTGGAATTTCAAAAGAAGCATTTTTTATGTCTGCATTTTATAAGTTTTGGTAAATTCATTGTTGGCGATTTTTGAATAATAAAATTGTGCAGAGAAATTGCTTTTCAACATGAAGATGTTATTGTAAAACAACTTTTCCAGTCAATTTTCCCTGCAGAATTAACGCGATTCGTGAAATCTAAAAAACAATGCAACATAAACAATTTAATTTATGGAACAAATAAGTAAAATACTGCTAGATAAAGCAATATTTCATTCATATTCAATAATAAATATCTTCCAACAGTTAAAAAAGGTTCAACATCATCAAAAAACAAATAAAAAATTCTCAAAGCACGGCATTTTTCATCATTTTCCCTTCCCCATGTAACCTAACAACAAACCCATAAAATTACCCAATTCAAAACTTGCACAACGCAATATTTATTACATAATTTTACAATGTAATTTCCCAATGATGTATCGTCCAAAAAACGCAATTCATCCCAGCAACAATATAACAACGGATCCAACATTATTTAATCCCCAATATTTATAATCCTCGCGTCGCAGAAAGTTTCCATAATAAGTGTAAATTCATCGCAACTTTTTATTCTCGACATTACCTTTCATCGTTTGCATAAATTTGCATACATTACAAGCCGCGATCGCACGAGATGAATCTCCTTTTTTTCTTTCGCGAAGCTTTCGATGTAATAACAGGAAGGCAAGATTACACGATTATTCCAAAAAAAAAAACGTTAATTACAAAATTCTTCGCGTCAATCAAGCAAGAACAAACCCAGCTATTGACCAGCGCGGTCACGTGGTGCTCGCACATGGTGCAACGTCTAGACCACGCTTACGCAGGCGCGACGTGCAACGCGCTTCGACCACACACATCGCTCGTTACGCGAAACAAAATCCCCTACAATTAATTCTACCTTCTCTCTCCCGCAGCCTCGATCCCCGAAATCTCGGGCCACGACGGGCACCGATCGGCGCCCGAACAGCACCAAAAATCACGAATCCGAGTAAAGATTCGTACCGATCGGAGCCGCCTCGTGTCGTGGCTAAAACTACCGACGTTGCGTTTCATCCGACGATTCGTCTCTCCCTACTGTTGTGTGTCATGTACAAATCCACACGAACGTCCCAGGCTCGTGTGTGCAGCAGCGTCGTCTGTACACACGGCTAAGGTCCCCGGCGTTTAGTCAGGTTATGTATGTTTTACGCGACCTCGAGGTGACGGAGGCTCGTCTTCCCCGAGAAGCCTCGAGGCTCGCGCGAATTCCGGCGGCGCTGTCAACGATTCGCTCGTTCGGCCTTTGCCAAAGGCCACGCCAGCTGCTTCGCCTCATGCCCCTATAAAGTGGGGAGTTTATGGGTTTGCATCCTATGTGCTTCCATCCCGCGCGGGCTTATACGGCTCCACCGACAAAACCCTGCGTTGATCCTCTCTTCTTACGCGAATTCCGACTTATGCGCCGCGGAGAGACGCTCTTTTACCGTGGGGAAGCTCGCTCTCTGCTTTTCCTGTATTTTAGCGAAATTGAGTTCAGCCCGGTTACATCCCGGCGACGTTGCGGCGGCATAAAACGGATATCTATTTTTCATATATCGCCGGGATACTTCCGAAAGGGTTTTCACCCTGGATTTTCGCCGGATCACCCATCTCCCGAACGGCATTTTAAGATATTGAAATTTCCAGAGTGAATCGTAAATGCCGATGGCACTTGAAAAATTGAAAAGGACACGAGGAATATCGAAGCGGCGAAATTGAAAATCAAAGTTCCCGGACTACCGCGATAAAACATTAATAGGGTCATGAATGAATCCGCAGCTCGGCCGGTAACGTTCCGAAACTTCTTTATCGACGTGCAAAAAAAACCCGCGACATTTTTCCCCTGCGAACCAATCACCGCCGTTTCATCCCACCCGCGAAAATTTTTCCGCAAACCTAACCCAAAATAACAACCCGGGAAACGCAGCCCGCGCCCCGGCGACTCTGCGTTCCAAGGGTGGAAGACAAAGTCTACACAGTAGAGACGCCACCCCCACC
>JABFQM010003156.1:0-12555 GCA_022816865.1 Zelostemma sp. ZL-2020
GTTACGCATAGTTCGGTTTCCGCGTTGAAAAAGTATCCAACTGCTTCCTCCGTTCTCATCGACGTCAGTAAATCGAGCAGCGTCACGCCTTCGAAGATTGTAGTATTTCTCATAAGAAGGGCTTCTTGCGCCAATTTCAAATCCCCCGAGTTCGTGCCTTCGCTCTCGACCAAAGTTTTTACGTCTCTCTCGTTCATCCACAGTATTTTTTTTCTATTTTCCTGCAGCCGAGCGTACCTTTCGAAAACCCTCACAATTTGGTGTTGAGACTCGTCCTCGGATTTGTAACTACGGAAATCATCCCTGTGCTCGTCGTGCTCTTTGTAGGACCCATTGTAACAATCGCTCATGCCTCGCTCCGCAACAGCGAAGCTCCTCAAATCGTTTTCGATAATCTCGGTCTCTTTTCGATACAAGTCAATGCGAGTTAAATATGGGAAAATATGATTGGCGCAGCTGATTGCGATGTCCTGCGACGTTTTTCCCCATTTGTCCTTGAGTCGAAGGTCAGGATCTCGTAAGAGCAAAGTGACGACCATCGAGTACAATCTTTTGGAAGCAGCGATGTGTAGCGGAGTCCGACCGTAACAATCCTGAGCGTTGATGTCAGCGCCGAAGTTCATTAACGTCACCGCGGTTTCTTGATGCGCTTTCATGACCGCTAAATGAAGAGGCTTGAATCGCCCCATCGTTGCAGCATTCACGTCCGCTCCGTGAGCGATCAAAAGAGGAACGGACCGGAAATATCCGTGCCAAGCAGCCCAATGCAACGCCGTTGCATCCTTGTCGATCCTACGATCGATATCTACGTTTTGCTGCAAAACGAACTCGAGAAATTTTTTTTCCGCCGTTGCTAAGTGGAGAACGGTTTGACCTCTACCCAGGGCAACGTTGATATCAGCACCTAAAATTTAGACAATGCAATGTCACTCGAATTTCGATAACGTTTATTTTCTTCATTATTACCGTTTGCGACGAGTTCTTTGAAAATTTGCAATTGTTGGCCTCGAGCTGCGAGTAAGGACGACGTCCATCCTTCGTAACTTTCCACTGCGTTGACATTAGCCCCGTAGCTCAGCAAAATCTTCACGCAGTCGAGTTTTCGGTACACCACGGCAATTTGAAGTAACGTTAACGCCAACGATTCAACCAGTATAATCGTCTCTGCATCCAAACCGCAATCCAAAAGCTTCGTAAGAATCGTTGACAAATTTTGATTGATAACTTTCAGCAACAATTCTTCGATGTCGTTATTCGCTGTGTCAAATTTAAAGCCATGGTTCAAGAACTCTTCGAATAATTTCAAATTGTTGAACATTGAAGCTTTAACTGCTGCAGCGTTGTTTCCTTGGACGCTGAAATCAATGTTATACTGGAGCAAAGTGCGGATCAATTGATCTTTGCGGTACTGAACAGCGTAAAACAAAGGGGTCTTTCTCTCATTGTTTTCGGCGTTTGCATCAGCTCCGTGGTCCAGTATGAATTGAAGTACCGGGTAGAGTTGAGGTCCGACGCCGATTTTGCACAGCAGATGCAGCGCCGTATCACCTTTCTGGTTTTTCATGTTTATGTCGATACCTTTGTCTAAAAAGAAAATTATGAGCTCCTTGTTTAAGCAGTGAACAGCTGTGTGGAAATGAGCGATTTCAAATTTTGCTCCGTGCTCGAGCAGGATTTTTACAATTTTAGTGTTTCCATGCGTGATGGCAAATTCGAGCACGTTTCCTCCCCATCCCAACGAGGCGTTCGGTGACGCGCCGTTCAAAATTAAAACACGGACGCATTCCTCGCTGTCATTTTCAATTGCAACTTGTAAAAGCATCTTAGTTTTCCCGGCATCTTGATTGATCTGAAAAATGCACGGTTATCGATTTGTTTTTCATCTTTTTCTCACTATTCACAAAACATTTTTTTCAAAACTCACTTGATAGGGAAATCGATCGAAAATTTTTTGCAGTAAAGTCGGCGAGTTGGCTTCGATGGCTTGGCAAAAGAGATTTTTTTGATCTTTTTCTCTCGTGACCTGAGCCCCCAGGTCCAAAAGGGTTTCCGCGCATTTTAATTTTCTGTTGTAAAGTGCGTAATAGAGAGGAACATAACCTTCTTCCCAGGAATGTACGTGGTTGAAACCGAATTTCTCGATGACACGTCTCAGCTCCGTGTCATTTTCCTCGTCAACCGCTTTTTTAATGATGTCCTGATCTTCTAACATTTTTTAATTACTTTTTTGAGCGTTCGATCATGACATAGGTATTACACAATACACTAATAATATTTACACTGTCCGGAAAATGAGTTGTGACAGTGTCTAAAGAGGGCAGCACGTGCGCACTGTCAAATTCGAAAAAAAAATATTTCGACCGTCGAAAGAACGCATTTTCTTTTGGAATTCCATTTTTAATTGATAGTGTTATGGAAAATGATGCAATGACTTTTAATTTTTGCGATTATACTATTTCTGGTTATACTACAGCAAATTATATGAGTATAGAATTTCAATTCTAATCTTTTCGGCAAAAATTGAGTTTGGCATGGACATTTCAAAGCCAGATATTCTACATTTATTGTTCTCAAATTATAAAGATTAAAAAAATAGAACTTCGAACTTTTACAAAAAGATACTGATTAAAAACATTGACTTGTTCAAGGTGAAAAGTAGATTTAAATAATAACCCTCACAAACAATTTCTCTTTTAAAACATGGTTTCAAATTTTATTGTACTGAGCTATAAAACTGTACAAAAATAACTTGCTGGATGTTACTGCAATTAGTCGAACAGTCCTGCAACAAAAAATTTTCGAAATAAGACAATGATTCTTCACAAAACATTAATTAATAATAAACATTGGTTCCAATTCTCAGGTAATATTTGTCTTCACTAGCTGATTCAGTAGCTAATACATGTAATAAGTAATCATCGAATGGACCAACAAATCATATAAACAATTCTCAATTTTCCTTACCAAAGCCCATGTCGTCGTCAGACTCTTCCTCAGGTTCGTCTTTCTTTTGGGCCTCTTTCGCTGGAGCAGCCTCGGCGGCGGCAGCAGGTGCAGCTGCAGCTGTAATACATTTTTTCATTAAAATCTTTCCAATTTAGAAATGGGAACTTTAAATAACCAATTTACAATCCACAGGATTTTGAATACTTTGAAAAGCAAATTACTTTTACAATATTTCGAATCAGAAATTAAAAAGAAAACGTGTCCAATAATCACGTTCTTTACAAAATAATAATTGATTGAGTACAAAATGTTGGTTTGGGAGAATTTGTGGTACTGCTGGATTGATTATTTTCATGTTTGGAGTTTATACCTCCACCAGCAGCTGGGGAAGCTCCGACTCCGGATCCAATGTTCGTAATCAGGTCTTTGACGTTGACGCCTTCCAAAGATTTGGCGAAAAGTCCGGGCCAGTAAGGCTCGACATCCACATTCGCGGCCTTAAGGATGGTTTGGATTTTCTCTCCCTAAATTAGAAAAAAGTACATTAAAATATAATCAAATTTGGATTTTCGAAAAAAAAGTTACGTGAAACAAAAGTGAATAAGATTTTTTTTGTATAAAAATTACGTCAACATAAAATCGGGATTTCTTATCACATTTTCCAAAAAAATTCTCTCTTTCAACAAATTAATTGAATGAAAAACACGTGCGTAAAATGGGAACCTAACCTAACTTTTTCAAGTTGTGAATAGAGAATTATGAATGTAGAAAAAGTTTTGCAAGCGAAGAACAAATACTTCGTGCAATAGTAAAATAAATAAACTGATTGAAGGTGTTTTGAATTGTTTTTAATGCATTAAAAGCATGAGGAAAACGTGAGGTTTTTACTTACGGTTACGGCGACGTCATCGTCTACGAGGATGAGTGCGGAGTAAACACAAGCGAGTTCGGCCTTGGTCGACATGGTTTGTAGTTGTTTTAAATGATTGTTACTTTTTTGCAAGTTGCCAAATCGGCCTTAGCTCAACGAGAACAAGCACGTAACAATTCCGGCTTGGACGCAAAAAGCGAAAAGGGAAGTTACTTGGTGAAGGAACAACTGAGTTCAAATTGACCGGAAGTCACGTGTACGACTGCGCGAGTCGATTTTGGAATCCGCGTTTTTCTTCGAATTCGTCGTTCGAATTATCTAAAAGTTTAACGATCTGAAATTGATAAGTTGTTGACTCATAAACTTCTACTAACATAAAAAGTAATTAACAATTTGGACAGTCGTGAATGTAACAAGTCATCATCGACATCGAGTTCATATGGATCTCTCAAATGAAGGCAAGTATTTCATCACGCAATTTTAACGCAAAATATATTAAATGCGAACATTTTTCAAAGTACGCATTCAAAGTTTCTGAAAATAATTGTCGAATAAACATCTTTTCTCCATCGTTTTCGTACTGCAAACGTCTAACATATTCATACATTATGTCATTATGCTACGTGCTACGTCGACTCGTCAACTCAACATCGCGTGATTTTCATCGCGCGAGCGCGCGAGTTTCGATTCGAATCTCACGTGAACCAATGACAACGACCAACGTCATCTTTCCGCGGTCCATAGTCGAACTAAAATTGCAGTACCACGCATGCGTGCGATGCAGAGAAAAAATATATCGATATCGTATCGAGCGGCGAAATATCGATACACACCTATCGGCCAGGTAAAGAACGCCATAAGGTATAAAGAATATCGTATCGAAGAATATCGATATGTATCGATATCACGCATTCGTATAATGTAACACGCATTCGCGATTCGCGAACTCCGAGAGAGAGAGAAAGAGTGTATTTGCGATTGTCGTGTGCGAGACGCGCAGTACGGTAGGTCGTTGCAAATACCGTGTGCCGGACGTGAAACGCGATTTCGCGCTTCGGAGGGAACACAACGGCGGCAGCCAGCCGCGCGTACCCGAGACAATGTGCGTTGTTATGTAGCGCTCACATTTTCCGCTCGCTGCCTTGGACCGAAATTCGATAAAACGGCGGCAAATCGTATAGTGCGCGTGGTGGTAATCAACTCGCCCCGAGTGAAGGCGAAATTTCACGAACGCCGCAGGCTGCAGCGAAAGTCGCCGCTGATATCGGCCGAAAACTGAAACACTCGGTTGGTCACCCATCCAAGTATTGGTCTCCCTGAACTGTGCTTACCTTCGCTGATCTAGACGCAACCGTAGTGTTGCCGCGGCTACGCAATGATTTTCGCATAAACCACTGCTGTTTACTGCACGCTTTTACATCGCACTTTTTCGCCGAGTTTCCAACCAAATTCGGCTACACCAGCTGAGCTCTGAGCCAATCAAAGCTCTGGTATACATTTGGAAACTCGGCAAGAAAACGGGGCGATGACGTGTCAAATGTATTGCGAGCAATTGCGAGGGTTAGCGGCGCTTGCGCCAGATGCCTGCAGCGGCGTTTTTCGTTACAGCCTGCGGCGTTCATCGCGAGTACTAGCATTCTACCGCTCGTAGAAGCGGAAAAAAAAACCCTCGTGAAATCTCGCCTTGAGAATGGCGCGACGGTGTTCAGTGCTCGACTGCTCCGGGGATGTTCGCGAATCGCGTAGCAAAGGCTTGCCGCTACATAAATTTCCGAAGGACGCGGAACTCAGGAGAAATTGGTTGGCCAGCGGCGGCTTTCACGTAGACTTCAAACCCGCGATCGGTCAACTCGTCTGCCACAGGCACTTCAAAAGCGCCGACTACGAGTATGCGAAGGGGAACAAGTTCCTTTTGAAACGCGGCACGGTTCCTTCGGTTTTTTCCGATTACGAGAACCACCCAGGTAAGAATTTCCGGCGCATTCGAATTCTCGCGTTTTTGAATTTTCCATTGTCGAACGCGGGATTATCGACACGCGGTCGGCGCTTTAACCTTGCGACAACAGTGTTGTTGACGTTTTTAGCGTTTTTTATTGTCTTCTTTCGTAAATTCGAAAAGATTTTCTGAGCGGGAAAAACACTTGCAATGGTCGCAATGCGAATTTTACGATTGACAATCGTAATTTTCGTTTATTTAATTTATCGGAGTTTTATTGATTATTTGATTTTAATTCAAAACAAATTAAAATTTAATCTTTGTTTCAAAAGTGAAATAATTTATGTTTCTAATTTTTGTATTTACGTTTTAGACCCCGTGACTATCTCAATGAAAACGTCATATCCACAAGAGGATTTGGACCTCATAAATTCCAAAATTTCGAGCTTCAATATTTCGATGGCAAATTCGGAAATGAAAATGGAAAGCGAAAACAATGTGGAAAACGTCGCCAAAAACGAGGCGGAGAATACAGCTGTAAATACTAACGAAGACAAGAAAAACGAAAAGGAAACAGATGGAAAACCCAAAGTTATTAATCGAGGAGGTTTGAATTTCGCCGCTGGAACTCGATTGGAGGCAAAAGATTTCAGTGAAAAATGGTAAATCATTTTGAAAACCCATTAATTATATTTAAAAACCTTGAAAAGCTTGTAAAACCTGAAATCCGACGTTTTAGGTATGCCGCGAGGGTCGTTGAAACGGACTGGGTGGAACGCGAAGTCTTGATCCATTTCGACAAGTGGAGTTCGAGGTTCGACGAATGGATTCCTATGGACAGTTCAAGGCTGCGCATCTTGCAGCTCCAGACAAGGTAAGATAACCTGGAGACACTACGAACCCCAGGCAAAAATTGGTAATCGGAAAACACAGGATTCCCTCAGAAAAGCTGTAAAAGTTTCAATGTTAGTTTCGCAACCGAGACCCCGTGCAATTTTAGCATTGCTTGCCTTATATCACCAATTGTCATGAATATTCATGTACTCTATCTGTTTTATTTTTTTCTTTTAAAGCGACGAGCAGCCTTGGATGCTGTCATCGCCGTAAGTGAAGAAACCCTCATTAACATATTCTCCAACCCCAAAATTAGAGTGCCGTAATCGTATTGGAAAGGAAAGAAGAACTAGACAGTTTGCGCTAGTTCCAAGAATGTCTTGAGAAAACCTGTCTTCTTTATTATTGCAATCGCCATTGGATTCCTTATCAATTTGTCAACAAGGCTAAATGTTTCAAAAAGCATGGACTCTGTAAATTCCATGGGAAATGCCAGTTTGTTATTGTTCGTGGCCCATGAGTAAAATTGCGATTGAAATTCCTTCAGAAGTCAAACCCCAAAAGTAGAACAAAAATATATCAAATACCTTTGAATTTCAAACTTTCTAAACCACGACGTAAATATTTTCTTTCGACTTGAAGATGTCAATTTTAAAAGTATGTAAAAACAAAATAAAAACCATCGAAAACAATTGAAAACTGGTGAAAGCCAGGAAAATGGCTCGCAAGCGGAAGTGCCTAACTCGAAAACCTGGATTTCGTAGGGAGCCGACCAGGGGCCGGGAGTTCATCGCGGGCGAGAGGGTCCTGGCGACTTGGGCCGATGGCAGGAAATACCCCGCGCGAGTTAGCAGCGTGTTGGGCAACGGTGAGTCTACGACCTAACCTTACCAGCTGATACATACCATTATTCCCCTCCCCTGTACCTCTCCCCTTCAAACCTGACGTTTTTACCGTCCTGCGAATCGTCCCTGGCGACAGATCCCTAACACCGAGTCAATTTTATTTCCAGATCGCTACGATGTTCTGTTCGACGACGGATACGGGAAGATCGTCAGATCCTCGAAGATGACCAAGATCGCAGGCACAGTTGAGAAGGTTCGTATTGTTTAAGGTTATGTTTTTGTGCTCTTGACAATAATGAGGTACTCGTGATTTTTTCACGAGAACATTGCTCGTGTTTTAAGTTTGAAGAGCTACTTTACATCTATAAGGATAAAGAAACTTGGTACCTTTTGTAATTAATGCGGAGTTTATGTTTTGCAGTGCATGGATGGGAATGAGTACATAGGAAGTAAGCAGGAGCGAAGAGACAGGAAAAGGAAGCATTCGGTGATGGAACTGTTTAGCACACACACGAAAAAGAAGGCGAGGATAGAAGCCGAGAGGGCAAAGAAAGAGGGAGAGATTGCGAGGGAGAAGGAGGTGATGAAAGTCGAACCCGAGCAGAAGGTCCCGGTTTTTGATGAGGCTGTGGAAAGCGGCGTTTTACCTTTTGGGAACAGTCCGCAGAAACTCAAGTCGAGTTCGCGGAAAGGCAAACGTGACGAATCGAAGATTGATATAGAGTTCGAGGAAGACGTTTGTCCAGAGTGGATTAATGGAGAACCACAGGGGACCGAGGCTTTTATCGTCGAAGGAAGCGATGGTGATGGCTCATTTTTTGTTCAAATGAAAGAAATTAACTTGTTGGAATTGTCATTATTTATGTATTAATCTTTTTAGGCCCACGGCGATCGATTATTGTTCCTGACAAACGGCTTCCCACTGGCTGGCAGAAACACTTTACACAGAGAAAAACTGGCTCGTCTGCTGGCAAATGGGACGTTTTTTTCGTGCAGTGAGTTTGATGAAAAGTTGTAGGATTTAAATTTGATTCACTAGTTTGTTTTATTGAAAACAAGTTGTTTTAGCGATTCGAGTGCGAAGAAATTCAGATCGAGGAATGAGATCAAGTCATACCTGGAAACTATGGGCCACTTCGATTTCGACCCAGAGAAATTCGATTTCTGTATTCATCGGAAGAAGAGGGCGGGAGGGCCGAGGATCAAGCCCGAGCCGGATGTTAAAAAAATTAAGACACTTTTGCCTAAGAGCAAACCTTTTGTTTTGGATTCGAGTCCTGGCTTTGCAATCAATACTGGATTGACGCCGTCGCTTTTGCCAGCGGATGATAATGGTATTAACAATTTTCATGACTTGTAAACTGTATGAAAAATTACTTGAATTGATCTCGGTAATTTTTAAAAGGATAAAAGCAGTTTCCTTTTACTTTTTTCAATGCTTACCAGACGCAGTCTATTGTAAGTAAAGTTTGAACAAGGAAAGACAATGTTTTCGATTAGAACTTTGAATTTAAACAAACTCTTGTCCAAAATAACATTTGATTTGTAATTTCAGCTGTTTTTATTGGCGGTCTACGAGTGGAAATGGAAGATAGCGCTTACAAGTGTCCAAAAGAAGGCTGCAACAAAAATTTCCGGAAAGAGAACCTGCTCCAGATGCACATCAAGCACTATCACCCCGAGTACTCCAAGTTCCTGGGCTCGACGCCGAACGTCGCCGATCTGGCGTACGCGCGGACTATTGGCGAGTCCATAGATGATATAATTCCAAAGAAAAGCACAAATTTCCTCGACCGAATAAATAAGATGGAAAAGCGTAAGGAGAAGACGCAAGCGCCAGTGCCACTCGCTCCTATTCTGTCCCCGATGCTGAACCAAACACCGTTGCCAGTTCTGGAGTCGTCGCCGATGCCGCCGGTGCTGGAAGCTGAGTTAGGTCAAGGAGACCTCAAAGAATCGTTATCGCACACGAGCTTTGGAATGGGCGTCGACGGCGGGCTCGGGATCAAATTCGAACCAGGAGCAATTTCCCCAGGAACAGCATTTGACAGAAAATGTAGGGAGGAAAAGAGGCAATCTGGGATAAAAGCGCTTTTTCCAGTGCGGCACCTCGATTCTACGTTTGACGACGTTAAGAAGAGGACTTTCCTCGACTACGATTTCCCGCCAAAATCCAAGAAACGGCAAGGTAAATTTTCGGCCGTTTTTTATCGAGGCTGAGAGAATAGTGGAGTCTTGCTCGAGGAAAAGTCGATGTTTTGTAATGTCCAGAAACATGAATTAGCTTGCACTTGTAAATACGATCATCGCTTCGGCTTTTTCTCCATTGCACCGCAACATCATTCACAGATTTTTCGACGCGTTACCCAATTTCGTGGCCCCACGGCGGCGATTTTTTCATTCTTCCTTTTTATTAGCAGGCATGCCGGATCTTGCGGATGATTTAGGAGATTTAGATGACAGTACATTAGATACTGATAAATCTTCTTCGTTTTCTTATCGGTTCAGTCGTATGAAATCCGACCTCAAGAGCGACGAAAATAGTGAGAACAGTAAGTGTCACGGTATGTCGGAAGAATCGGAAACGGTGATGTTATTTTCCATTAACGTTACCGTTGGCGGTTCGATTTTTATACTCGATTGAAGCAACAATGCGTGCTGCGAAAGTGCCTGAGGCAACTTGAGTGAAAACGGTTGTTCTTGCATGATTGGAAATTAAATTTTCGATTCGCCTCGGGCATTTTTAGCATGATTTTTGCACGTGAGAAATTCTCGTTTGTTTCAGTAAGAAAGGGACACGAATGTTTTTTAATTTGCATTGAGAAAAGGTCTTTGGTTGTCCCGACCTTTGTAGTCGTTGGTTTTGTTTGAAGATTTGAGCATCCTTGTAATTCGATCCTTTGCATCCCCCAGCAACAAACCGAGAAACTCCAATCCCGGATACCGAAAATCTTACTTTCTTATTTTATATGGCTTGGTTTGTGTTCTTAGGTCAACTATATGAAACTCGCTTTGACAAAGGCAGTGCCCCGAAAGGGGAAGGTACCAAAACAGATAGTAATAATGATGTCGAAGGTACATTTCAAAAGTTTTTGTTTGTTTTTTGTATCGTCCCTTGCATGGCTTCGCATCGTTTGATTTTCACTAAAGTTGTCGAACCAGAAAGAACTTCGCACTTGTCAATTCACTTTTTCAATCGTTTTCAAGGTGTAAAATCAAAGAAAAACAATCAATGAAATCGTCATTATGCTTTGTCCATTTTTCATCAGAGAAACTGTCATTGTGTTGTGTTGTCTTCCTTTTTCCCAAAGATTCTTTAACACCTGTCATAAATTAAAACTCACATGGAAAACCGTGCTTCGACAAGTGTTGGCTTTATTTTGTATTTTGGCTGTACAATGTTTGAAAGAATGAGAGAAACTAATGAAAAATTTGTATTAATTCGTAGAAGAAGGAGTGATGACGATGATAAATGGAGAACTCGTCAAACTGGAGCGTCTTCGTCGCGAGGAGATCATAAACTGCGTTTGCGGAATAATGGAAGAAGACGGTTTGATGATTCAGTGCGACGTTTGTCTGTGCTGGCAACACGGGCACTGCAACGGGATCGAGAGGGAGAAGGATGTTCCAGAAAAGTATATTTGCTACATTTGTCGATACCCTTATCGCCAGAGACCCTCGAAACAATATGCTCACGATCAGGAGTGGATTAAGGACGGAAAATTGCCTAGGTTTTTATCAACTTTTATTCACTCACAAAATAGGAAACAATTGCTAACTTTTCTCCTATTTTGCAGTTTACCTGGTCGGAATAGAAATCAGGACAAAATAAACCAAAGAACGGCGATGCTGAAGCGATCGTATGATTTGGTGGCGGTGCTGCTACAAATTCAAGAAGTTCTGCAGAGTTTGCGCGTGAAAATCAACGTAGCCGAGTTAGTGGCGAATACTTGACGTTTATTTTTTTCCAGTGAGAGGAGTGAATTTTTACGCTTTTTTTGTAACCAGGAAAAAAGATCATCCAAAGCTGTACCTCTGGGCGAAAAACTGGGCGAAGGTGGAGATTACAAAGCCTGACATGGAGCCGGTTTCCGTGTTCGAGTATGCGAAGGCTGCGCCAAACAATGTGCACTGCAACAGCGAAGTTTCCCAAAACGAGGAGATCAAGTTTGAGCTGGCGCGCGGTGTCAAGGATGACGTCGATGGGAAATCTATAGCCTCGGATACGGAGCTTATGAAGATTCTTGAAGAAGACAGTATGCATTCAGAGGAGTCTAAAGTTGCCTTCAAGAACGAAGACGATGCTCAGAACATTCTCTTGGATGCTTTGACGAAAAATGACGCGAATCATGACTTGAAAAATGAATACGGTACTTGGCATTCGATGACTTTTCTCATGTTCAAAGCATGGTTTTTTTATTTTGTAACTCATTGTTTTTGTTTTGTTTTTAGAATCATCGAATCAATCGACGTCTATGTCGAACACACCGACTCCTGTGGACATGCCGCTGCAACAAATTGCGAGTCCTAGCGCTAATGTGCCTGCGCAGCCTTTTATTCCTGAACCTGAAGCACCTATTGACCCCGAGGAATGTAGACTGCGACTTTTGGATCACATCGATCATTTTCAGAATCATATCGATGTGAGGTTGACTGCGATTGAAGCTCAGGTTTCATGTGGGTGTTGAGAACTTGAGATTTTGTTGTATGCTTCGTAGAGTTACAAAGATAGTAATTTTCGTTTATTTTTTCAGATTTGGAAGAAATGCCTAATTTGCCATCTGGACCTGATCTACCATCGCGAACGAAGCAAACGGTTCAGATGCTGCTTCGAGATTTGTCAACGGTCCGAAAACTCGCGGCATCGTTTTGAGTTAAAGATTTATATGTTTTTCGTTGATATGAGTCGACCCCTGTTTATGAATGTACAGAAGATATAAATTTTGTTTTCATATGATAAATATTGTTCTTTAGTATAAGTGCATTACCAAGTAAATAAATTTGTGACGTGAATGAAGAAAGTTGTGAAAGCCACTTTTCTCTTAACTTTCTAAGCGAAAAGCTACATTGGCGTTTCTTCATTCTGCGTCATATTTTTCAACAATTTTTGGTGAAAATTTATA
>JABFQM010003157.1:0-12555 GCA_022816865.1 Zelostemma sp. ZL-2020
CGCTCCCGGAGCCGTTGTCGAAAGCCATTGGCGAGAATTGTTTCGCCGGGCATGTTGAAACGGTCCGCGCTCACTGGCTCGTTCAACCGCCCCAGCTAAAAAATGTACGCTCCTAATGGCCTGATGGGGTCATAACGAAGGGCTGAAAGGTGTTCGTTGGCGGACGGACGTGGAAGGGTCGAAAAAGGCGCCTTCCTCCTCCGGCGAAAGCGCTCGGGTTCTCTGGGCCGAGAGGACAGCGGCGCTCGACGAAAGAAACAATGAAAAGAAAGCCGGGAAAAGCGGGAGAGGCAAACGTGTTCATCTGGGGAGGAACTAAGTACGCTTTTCCATCGTGTGAACGACACGCGCTGACGCTACAGCGAACCTTTTCCTCTTCGTAAGAGCACTCGTTGCTGCTGCATTCTCCGCGCGCTCTTGTTTATACGCCTTTTACCGTCTCTTCAGAGAAGGTACCTTTTTTTACCAACTCGCGGAATTGCTCAAATGTTTTAGCGTTTGTTCCGCAACGCAACTTTGGGGAATTAACGAGGGATTCGGTAATTACGCGGTGGTTCTGTTTGTTTGCTTTTCGTTCGGAAGCACAGGTGGAGCTCATATTGATCAACTGACCCACATTCGTTGAATAATTATCCAATGTTTACTTGCCGCAATTTTGAGATTGCTCCGGACGTTACGATAGAACCCAAAAAACGAAGGATGATGCTTTCTCGTTTCCGTTATATCCGACGTTTTTTAATTAAATTTACTATAGATAAATTAATTTTTGAAACAGCGCTTTCCTGTACTTGAATAATGAAAACGAGAATGACATTCAAGCGATTTTATTGAAGTGGACGAAATTAATCTTGATCGTGAATAATAAACGCGTGAGTCAGAATTTCATTCAATGTTACATTCTTAATATTACGAATAAAAATAAAGCTTGACAATTTATTCATGTAACTCTACCTTAAAAATTAGTGCGTGACTTGCAGTGCTCTAAAAAGAAGTTTACCAAAGTGCATCGCGAGCGAAATCACCGTCGTGATCTAGCAATTGCAAGATTTCGTAACATCCCTTGTAATGAACGCGAACGCGAATTTATAGAAAACGTGAAACGTCAATGAAACGCTGTCGTTATATCGAGCGAACAAATGTCGGCCATTACCAGATCTCACCGTGTACATAACGATGTCATAATTCGCCTACCTGTTATGTGTACTCGAGTGACACCTCGATCGATCAAAGAAATCGCCACGGGAGTCAAATGAATCACCATAATGAATCACTCGGCATTTTTTCACTCTGGTAGGAACGAAAAAAATCGCCCCGATCCGAACTTTCGTGACGAGAAGAGAAAAAAAGTCCGCGGCTCGTCCCGTCATCCCGCGGAATGATAATTTCCTTTCTTTGCCAGGTCACAATAAATAATCCGAGGGTTCAGCGGCCGTAAAGATAAGGTCATAAGCGAATAGCTTTTTGCTGTTTCTCGCTGTATTTTAGCGCGAGCCTTTATGCCCGCGTTGTCTCAGCGGCGCATAACCGAAAGTGGAAAACAGTTTTACGATCGGACACGGGAAAAAGAGCGCGCATAACCACGGCTCTCTCATTACCGGCTGAATTAATTTTACGACGGGGAAGATGCTTCGAAATATTGACGGATTTAGTTGTAATGTGCGCCGAGGCCGCCATATGGTTTGTCGGTGGCACTCACGAATGCCCAATCCCTTTAGCCCTTCGGCGTGTTTATAACAAAGGGGGATGCGGTATAACTTTATATTGTAAGTTTTCGGTCCCTTGGTGTGATCATTGTGCATCCACTGTTTTTTTGCCTCCTCAACGACGCGTACATGACGTATGGAATATGACGTACTTTAACCACCGTTTTAGGGGCGTTACGTAACACATCATTTTGCGAGGCCAAGCTGTTTGATGATTTCATTTCCCGGCCTGCTTCGATGTTTGTGGGAAACGTGTTCCTTTTTTTGGTACTTTGATACAAGAATTCTCGAGTTTGATGGATGTCGTGTTTTTTACGATCGTCATTGATGGCTTTATCGTGTTTTATTACGTGTAGTACGTAATTATTCGTGAAATAGAAATCGATTTTCGCCGTGAGAAACGAGAATCAACGGAATATTGATGATTCGTTGTTGCATAAATGTTTTAATAGGGATTTTTTTCACGCGGAGTCGAAATTAGATGCAGAGAAACGTTTATGCTTGACGTAACGTGTAATATGACACTCCGGTTAATGCAGAAATTTATTACATGGCTTAAAGGTAGCGTTATTGAAAAGATTATCTTACATTTGTCAAAAGACCCCAACTGCATACATTTGGCAAGCCGAAATGATAGAAAGGGACAAGCCCTTCGACTGGCAGGTGTTTTCAAACGATCGGAATTCATCCTTTATCCCCGATTGAGCGAGCTCGTATGATTTGCATTTCATCCCGTGAATGGCGCTGACGATCGATTTACAGGAATCATATAAATTAATTGATATTAAAAACACCAAACGAACCTGTTTCGCATCTGAAAAAACTGAAAGAACGCGTGTGTTTGTCCGGTCTCCAAATGCAAGAGTGAATTGGAAAAAATATTTATAATGCAACACGATTCGTTTCATTAAATATGCCAGCATAATTTATTAAACAATATCTTCTTCTTCACCGAAATTAATATTTTTCACAAGCGCCGAAGTAAAGTTGGTGCAAATTGTAATATAAAATAAATCATGTAGTGCTATCAATATTTTTTCCAATTCACTCTTGCATTACGGATAAAAACTTTCATGTAATAAAATTCATCGACCGGCTAATGAATATGAGTATTGCCCTTTCGGGTTTGATTAGAACGCGGGGGATCTTTTATTGCGGAGCCGGGTGATTGATAAGGCAGAACATAGCGCGTTGCAGGGCGGGAAAATCGAGAGACGTGCTCCGTTTTCAATCGTCGAGATTGCATTCGCGAACCCGGTGTTTGCTCCCGCCGGATTCCCGAGGAAAACATTACCATGAAAAACCGGAATCGCATAATCTTCGAATGCTGTATAAGCTGCCAACGGTGCAACGTTTGCCTCGGGCCATGTCCCATACAAATACTTCACGGGGCGACATCTTATCGCGCGATAAGAAGCGGACGTCGCTCTCGCCGCAGCCATAAATTCGCATCGGGAAAAATTATTTGCGAACCTAATTGTGGACTGTGAATCGAGGACGCGAGTTGTTATTGATTCCCCATTGGAATAAATCGTTCATACATCGAACGGGACTTTCTCATTTAAATGAAATGCCAGAGAAATCCTTGTCTCGTTTCGTTTTCTTATGTCCAATCTAATCGCATTAATTATAATAAATAATTCGAAAAAGTCTCTTCAGATTTTCCCATCGGCGATAGACGTACACCATTTTTCAACTGTCAGTAAAAATCAAGGCCTTATCGGACTAATCGAACCGGCAAAACGTATACTAATTTTCCACAACGATCTTGTATTTTTCGACATTCTTCTCGACTTTGTAAATGTCTTGAAATATGTTATCCTTATGTTTCTCGCGAGCCTGTCGATTGTTTACGAGGAGATTTAATTTAGGAGAGATTAGAAACGCGGCGCGTAAAGTGTAAAGATTATTCGAGCAGGTCCGTCGGCCAAATGACGGGAAATTGAGTTGAAAGTTATTTAGTTGTGCTTCACAAAGCGTAAAAAGCGCTTTAAGCTGATTCGGTGCATCGAGCGGATGTAACGTGCTGATGTATTCAATATTCATAAGTGAGACGAACGAGAAACTTTGATTAATAATGGCGCGTCTGTCCTTTATGCCTGGAGTCGAATACATTAGCATGAGGAGACAGACTTCAATCTGGACACACGTATGGGCCAAATAAATCGTGACGATCTGTTCTTTAATTGCTGCCCGTTGTAAACTTAATCTCCAATCAGGAATTACAAATATTCAGGAGCCGTGTTCGTTTTTTCATGATTGATAACCCGATACCTACATTTCTCCGAGCTGGAATATTAATCGTTATAGATGGTAATTGGACGCTTGGCTACTTATCGAAGAAAACCTTATAATTAATCGCTCTCTCTTTTTGTCTTATCAAAATGTTCCTTTTTTTTGCGAAACGGCAAAAAGCGTTACCTTCTCCGCGACGAGCGCTTTTTTGAGCGGCGATTCTCGACGACAACTTGACAAACGGCAAACATTCTTTTTCATTTTACGCCGGCGCTCGTAACTATTACGCAAACTCGAGCCCCGATGAGTCCTTTCCCTTCCGTTGCGCCACATGCCGGATACCATATAAGTCTCGGCAGCGAACGAAGAGTAAAGTCCGTACATTTTTACCGAGTCCCAATGTTTCCTATGACGAAGGCACGTGTCAGGAGTCAAGCGCTGTCCTTTCCGAGGCGCAAATATTCCCGTGAGCGCAGCGCTCGTGGGAGACAAGGAACGAGAGAGAATCCGAATGCGGAGGCGCGTCTTCGAGATGGTCGAGTTTGCTTTGCCTCGTCGGGAGGCAAAAAGAGAAGCCGGCGGAAAGGGACTGCGAAGAATAAGGGTGGTCTCATTTGTGACTCGAGCGGCCGAGGCGCATTCGTCCCAGCGCATTATAAGGCTCGCGCGTCATATATGAATTACAATTATTATTATAATTGCACGGAGCCGGGAACTGCGACGGAATGGCAAACAAAGTCGGCCGCGCACAAAGAGGCTTGCCCTCAACGCGGAATTATGCAACTTTGTGCCGAATAATCCGACTAATATGTGGCGTTGAGCGCGCTTGAAATAGACAGTTAATTGCTTATTTGGAGCCAGAAATGCAGGCATTTTTCGTGGGAGAGTTTGTCGGTTTTGACGAAAGAAATGAGAGGAATTTGAGAGACGTTGTTTCATTGTTTTGCCTCTCCGTGTTCATATAATTACAAGTTCTTATCGCCTTCGTTGTGATAGTTTTTGGTGGTTTTTATGGGAACGATGATTTTGTCATACTATTTTTTTCTACGAAAGTCATGTTTTGGTGATGGTAAAAAAGTCGAATGGAGTATGCTTCTGGGGAATCAAAGACATGAAAATGAAAGACCTGCAGCAGCTGTTCGGCTGCTGAAAGACGACAAAGGTCCTTCACGGTGTGGCCTGGGCATTATATCCTCGACGATTTTCCACTTCTTTCTCAACACCAATATCAATTACAGCGATTTCAAACTTATTAAGGTCTTTTCATTCCCTGAAATACAACGAGGAGAATGTTTGAAAAAATATCAATCACATTAGCTCTCGGCTCGAGCTCGATGCTCGCTCACAGGACATTTCAAGAATGGAAAGGAGATTTTGTCCGGCTTTTCGAAACACATTTTTAACGTCTTTATTTTGCCCGCGAAAATCGAACGGAAACTTGCGATTTTACTTCCGTTTTTTTCTCATTTCTAGACATTACATTATTTTCCTTTTTCGAAATTGAATGAGTTGAAAAAATCTTTCCAATCTATTTTTACTGCGCTTTTTTCTGTGACATACATGAAGCTGTTCGCATCGGTAATTTTATATTACAAAAAACCAATACTTTGTCAATTGTAACCCACTTTTATTTAAAGAACTTGTATCTTTGTTGCTAAAAAGTATGTGTGTGTCAAGCGAACATTGATTTCCCAAGCAGAAAATATGTCATTCATCGAAGCACAATGAAAATGTAATTATAAATTTATCGAAATGCGGTGTGAATGTATCCTTCCAATAACAAGCAATGTATTTTCAACCAGAATCTAAAGCGCGAATAAAAATCCCGAACAAGGGTAGTCGAAAGAAAAGTTACTTTTCGCCCCGTAAACATAAACATTCGATTGTTTACCATCAACTTTTCCCATCAACAAAGATATTTCCTCGGCGCTTCAAACTCTTCCATTATCTCACAATTTCCCCTCGCGCAACTACAAAAAACAAAGGTCAACAAAAGAAAAAGGCGCCTCTCAGGAACTAATTGTTAAAAGCAACATCGGCGCTCGAAAAGCCGAAGAACTCGAGTAAAAGGATCCCAATCTGCCTCGAAAAATTTCTCCAAATTCCGAAAGTCATTCCTAAACATCCCAGGACCGAATGTCGTCATTGAGTCGTAAAACCGGCGCTATCTCGATATTTATATTCCCTAATCTTGAGTCCGAAGCACATGGATTTGTACAGCACACGCTCGTGGAAAGTGTATGGTGGGAATGGAAGATGAAGAGTGGGAAAGGGGGTAGTTGAGATGAGTTGGTGGGGGCCATGGAAGGGTGAACAAGGGCTGGTAAGGGGGAGGCTAGTGCTCAGTCAAGGGGATGAGTGTCGGGTTCGGGGATGAGGGAGGCTCGAGAACGAGGAGAGAAGGGGCTTTCGGTTCAGTCGAGTCCCGGCCTCAGCCGCGTCGGGCGTTCAATTTCAGTTTGCTTGCGAGAGCCGTCGCGCGCGGTCCGTCTTAAGAGTGTGCGCTCCCGTACGCACCAGATCGTTTTGTCACGTGCATGTCGAGCCAATAATCGCGAATCCTCGTCGTCTTTGGATATTCCGAAACACCGAAAAGTCTATTCTTCTTGTTGGGAATTACGGAATGAAGCGAAGAGAGGCTTGATTTGGAACGAATGAAGATCTATTAGAAGCGTACGAATGTACGATATGCGAGTGAAGTGAGTGACAGAAGTGAGTGTTACGCTTCTTCGAGGAACGAGGAGAAGAAGAGCCGGTGATCTTTGGGATTGAATTAAAAGAGCAGCGGCGAGTTAAAAGCGTAGCTCTTACAGCGAGTGGTGAGTTTCGGCTTTCGCAATTTCCGGCGCGTCTGTTTGTTTGTCTTGATAAGCCGCTGATAATTTTTAGCCGGGTTTCTCGGGTTTCTTGATTTTTTGTTTCGGTTCCTTTTGTCGTTCGACCGTTTTCCTAAATGACAGGGTTTTTGTAAAGTCAATACATCGATTCCGAATGGGAAAATGCTCGGCATTCTTCGACTGTCAATTAGGGGATGACAGGGATGTTTTGTCTTCGAAAATGTAACGTTTCTTTGGGAAATGCTTCGGAGAATTCCGATAGTCGAGGGGCTTCGAAAAAGAGATATTTTCGTCGAATCCTTTTAGCCGTATCCGAGTCTTCGAGTCGTTTTCTTTCCGGCGATCGTTTCACAAATCGAGCTGTTGGAATCCTCGCGCTACCGTGTAATTTTACATCAAAGACTCGCAATATCGCACGATATTGCGGCAAATATTTACTCCGCGACGAAATCGGAAATTGAATAATCGACGCTGTCTTTGGTACCAGGAAAGTCACTCATAAACCGGCGGCTTTTCCCCGACAGATTATAATTGGAAAAGGTTGCGAATGGAAAAGTTTCGCGCGAGAATGAATTATAAAGTTTGGAAAAATTGATATAGTTCGGGCACTTTATCGAACTACAAAGTAAAGAGTATTAAAACGTCGCTCCCGTATCGGCGAACTTTCGAAAACAATCGTTGCTTCGTTCGATCGACGAATGAAAATGTCGTGAATAACCTGTTAACAAGCAATTACTCGTTTCATAATTAATCACACGAAAAACGCCACTTGATTATTCGCTCGAAATATAAATGCGAAAGCGTGCGTCAGCCTCGATTTCACGTACCGAAATTATAAATAACGGCTATTCTTTTTTTAATTTTCATAAACAAAACAAAGCAAATTTCGCCGTTGGATGAACCGCTTGTATTTCCGGTTTTCCGCTTTGGAGCGTTGCGAAATCGAATTGTTGGTGAAAAAATAGTGCGATGGGAAATGTAACGAACGCGACACGGCACGCATAACATTGTCGAGTTGACGCCGTTCGCCCGAGGGACGAGATGTATTCCAGCATCTTGCGTGCGTGTGGACCGAGCGACTGATCGGCAGGAGAGGAAACCGGTAAGGCGAGTCGGTCCGATATCGTTGGAATCGATTAGAAGTCTCGCGAGTACGCGCGCTCGTAAATACTTCTCGGGAATATGAGCGTGGAAAAGCATCGACGGTATCTGTCCTCGGGCGCTCTTTGCCACTTTTTCCCTCATTTTTCAACGGCTGCTTTATCGAATTCCACGGTTGACTCTATTTAATCGTTTCACAATGCTTCTGATTTCGTTTTTTTCTCACCGCTCGGAGATACTGTTTGTTCGCTTCGCTGAAAACTTGATTTCAGATTAATTGGCAGTTTCATTGAGTCGTAGATGAAAACGGATATGAGAAACGCGACTCGCTCGCGTTGCTTTGCGACTTTTTATACCGCCGCTAGATTATCTCGGGGAATAACGTTACAAACCGCAGATAAACGCGGCGTTTCGGAATAAAAATTTCGTTTACGCGAGGCGAAACTTTGGGAATTTGGTTTTTATCCTTTGGACGTGAGCGTTGGGTAGATTCAATTAAGAAAGGTCGAGAGGAAGGTTTTTTTGCCTGTAAATTCGAGAGTCACGCTAAATAATTTCTGAATTCGACGTGCAGCGGGCGATTGAAAAGTATCACTTTGGGCGCGATGCTCTGGACTCTCGGAGGCGCGCACTCTTGAACAACGAGCTCTTCTGGAATTCCGGACAGGCAATTTCGTGGGTTCAACAAGGGTCAAGGCGTCAATGTAAATTTCGTTTTGCACCGCCTCGAATATCGGTTTTTGCCGTTCCATATTTTGAATTTACGAGTCGATTGTTCGAAAATTGATTTTTCATTCGCCGAGAACACATATTAATTCGTAACTGTAATCTTTGGAATCGTCGAATTGGCAGCGAGGGTAACGATTTCGTCATGATCATGTTATTAAATTGATTTCCACGTCCACTTAGTCAGCTGACGCGATGACAAAGTGAATAAGGTTGAAGTGTCGTGTACCTGTTCTCATGTCCAAGTCTTCAAAACCGAGCATTGTACTTACAAGTCGACTCGAGTCACATTGATTTCGGTACTTGTCATCGAGCAACAGCGTCACTCAGCCCTTTTGGCAATAATTTTCCGCTTCGTCACTTCAACTCCGGTAAAAGCAGCCACTACATCTCGAGCATATTCATTGTTCTCGAGTCGACGACTCATTTTTCTTTTCTTGCGCGAGCGGATTTTTTCGACTATCATCATTCCCACCGAATCAGCCGTTCGAGTTATTAGGTAACAAAGATTCTTTTCTTCGTTTTTTTCGCTTCTTACATTAATTTTTTCATTCGATCGAACGTGTGTTTTAGAATCGAAGATTTCTTAATGGAAAGAAAGCATTAAATTGTTAACGAATCATGAACTGTTATGTAGATGGAGTCCCGTGATAAAAATACTCATGGCGTTCTAATAAAATTAGAGTCGACAAAAAATCATTTAACCCAAAAGCAAAGAGTCATGCGGAAATTAACTGATTTTTTTAAGAGTCATTGTATTAACTCTCACGCTTTCTTTGTTCGGAACTTCAACGGCGGTTATGATTACTTTTGATAATTGAAAATCCATAGAGAGAGTCTTGTATCTTGGAACGGTTCTATCTCGGAACATTGATTTTTTTGATAGAAATATTGCCGCCTATGGAAGTTAATCAATAATTGTAAAATGTACGTTTAAGTTTCTAGCTATAAATTTTTGTTGGTTTTCTGCCTCGACGATCATTATATTTTATGCTGAAAATCTCAGTATTTTTCCAACAAAACGAGTACTAAAAATTCGAGAAAAATGTATGGGGTTCTGTGTTGGTTTCTGGATCTATCGGTGTATGGAGCAAATATTTTATGGCATTTGTTTTCGGTCTAAAAGCTGGGGAAAAAAAGCCGCGTGTTTTACCTTGGAACATCCGTAGCATTTTACCTTAGAATCGCTGGATTGGCTGTCAAAAATGATGAAATTGCGATCAAGCATTGCTAATGTTTAGTACGCGACTTACTTTTTTCGAAAAGCAAAGCAAAAGAGAAGTAAAAGCATTTCATATCGTGTTACAAATGCTTTTTGGACTCATATAATAAATGTTGAATAAATCATGTATTTTCAATTTAATCTTTAAATGTTTCAAAGTACAACAGTTTCCCCTGTTGTCTTTAAGTTTACAAAATTCGATGGCATATTTAAAATAGTTCATGGTGGGTCTTTTATGCAGGATACATTATTGTAATTACGTAGCTACATAAAAGAGAATCAATTTTTAATAACGACTGTAAACTACACCGCGGAAAGGCCATTTGTGATAAAAAAAATTAGTAACTCAATAAAATGCCGACGTAAAAAGTTTTACGTGTAATACAAGTCTACAATTATTAATTTCGCCATCGCAGCGTTTTAGCTGAAAAGTATCACGATAAAGATTTCAGCTGATGATTAAAACCCCGAAGGAGGAATTTTTATGACAGATTGGCCTCAGTTTATGGAAATTGTTACAATATTGCGCCACCCAAATTACGGATTCTTATCGTTTTCACCTAACATTTCCAATTATCAATTAAGATCGTGAAATATTTCGTATTTTTCGCTTTCCACGAAGTACGTTCGATCCCTTCGCAATCGTGAAATGCCGCATCTCTTCCACGTGACTCGTCGCGATATCTCATTCGTCGTGGCAGCGGTTCGTCGCTGCGAAACGAAATTAAGAGCATTGTCGTGTCGCTAAGGGGAAATAAGAAAAGTCGAGATAAAGCCCCGCGCCGGCTTCTTTTCCTCCGTTTCGAAGGCTGGAAAAACTCCGTCTGCGCGCGGCCGGAGTGTACGAACGTGTCTGTAAATCTTATGGAAACCACCCTGGCCGCCACCTTTTATCCCGCCGTCTTGGCCCCGAACAGCTCGCTCGCTTCCGAGAGATGGATAGCGAAAAATGAGAGAAAAAAAAGAGAAATAATGAAAAATAAAGAAGAGCCCGAGAAATCTCGGTACTCGAGTGTTACAAACTTTCCTTTCCCCGTTGTTCCTGTCAAATGCTCGCGCGGCGAAGGACAACAGCGAGGGAAAGGATGGGAAGAGGAGCGATGAAGCCCCAGCGTCCATCCGATAGCGACGACCCAAAGTTTCGTGCTGGTGCGGACGCAATTTCCATAAGTTGAAAAATGGCTTCTTCGCAAAGTGAGAAAAGATTGGCGTGGGTTGGGGGTCGAGGAGAGACTACGAGGGAGATGGAGCGACCCTGCTGGGCCCTAACGACGACGAGGACGCTTGCGGAATGCCTGGTTATGGGTTACGCTTGTCCGACAACGGGATCTTTACCGCACATTTCCTTTAAGGTCGCTGGGTCTTCTACATTCTTCGTCCCTCTCCCATTCTCCTTTCCTCTTCGATTTCGCTCGTCGCTTCGAGCAGGTCCAGCGGGCTCCTTCTTCCTCCCTCTCCGCGTTCGCAAATTTCGTTACTCGATAAAACGAGCGCGGCGTAATAGGAGCTTTTCTTTTCGGCGATAAATATCTTTGTTGGCCCAACAAAATTGCTTCCAAACACTTTTCTCGGCCTTTGGGAGATGATAGATCTTCTCTTAGGAAATTGTTTCGCGAGCTCAAATCCGTGAAAGGAGACACGGAATTAATGGAGTTGATCCAACGTCGAGTCCCAAATTTGAATGAAAGTTCCGGCGAATCTCGTCGTTCGGTTAGGGGGCGGAATTACTGTTTAATCTTTGATCTTCGGAACCGTGTCACGTACGATCCACCCTCACACGCGGACATTAATTATTTCGACTCGGAGCCTCCGGGAACGCGTCAATCCTCCTCCTCCTCCTCTTTCTCGCTCTCTCGGCGATGTGGCTCGTATTCCCGACGCTTCTTCTTTCCTCTC
Source organism: Zelostemma sp. ZL-2020 (assembly GCA_022816865.1). Classification (NCBI taxonomy): domain Eukaryota; kingdom Metazoa; phylum Arthropoda; class Insecta; order Hymenoptera; family Platygastridae; genus Zelostemma; species Zelostemma sp. ZL-2020. Next base: position 11,721 of record JABFQM010003157.1, read on the forward strand.
GTGCCGTCTCGCTCTCTTCCTGCGAGAATTTTTTTCAATTCCGCTCAGACGCTTTTGCAAACAAACAGCAGCGAGATAAGTTTGACTTTAAGAAGTTATCCACTCTGGTTTCTCCATTATCTTTATCGCGTTTGTAACCTTCCGCGCGGCGAGTTTCTCTGTCTTGATAATGAAGAAAAATGAAAAGATTGGGGCACATGTCCGCCGCTCGCCAAATAAATTATACTTTAGGGTGAAGCGTCTTGGCGATTCATCTTCCCTCGTGGTATCGAAACTTTTCTTCACCTTTGACGCGCAAATTGAATCAAGGGATAACTATTCACCGGGTTACGCGATTAACGCAGTAGAGCTGTTCTAATTCCGTGCTAACGACGTATCGAATATCATTACTCGGGCCATAATGCGGCGATTGTTATTGAAGGATATTGATAGGATAAATTGAAGCGACGGGAGAAGGTCATTTTCCCCAAAGCTCGATAATCTCAATAAATGCCAGCGCGCCTGCGCCAAGTTTCCCTTTACACGAATTTTCTCGCTCGTTTAAACTGTCCGGACACATTTTTTCACACCTGCGGTGGGAAAACTATCTTTCCGAATCATCCGGAATTTTTCGGGGGGAAAATTAAAATTTTCTGTACTAATTTTGCATGTTGACAAAGCAACATGTTGTGTGGAACATTGTTGAGAATTTTAATGAAATAATCAATAAGGAAGTATTCAAATACAATTTTACTCGAAAAATATCAATAGTTTTGCGCAGAAAATTTGAGAAACCATAAATCGACACAAAAACGTGTTTGTAGATTTAAATAATCGGCGATAGTTTATCACAATA
>JABFQM010003158.1:0-12555 GCA_022816865.1 Zelostemma sp. ZL-2020
TCTCCCGCATCCCTACCCTCCACCCGTGACTTTTCCACGTATTACTCACGCCAGTCGACAAACGACTATTTTGCTCTGGCTTCACAGGCACGGTAAAGCGCGAAAAACGTGCCTCCGTTAGATAAAATATTATGTTAGTCATAGGTAATTCAAGAAATATCGATATTATAATAGAGGTATGAAAAGAGGCAAAGGTACATCAAACTATGTGAAAGAGTCCATGGGGATAAAGAATAAAGAGCCAATTTAAATAGGGCCGGTATTTCAAGATCTTTACGATTCTTTTCTCCATTGATTTTCTTTCAACCCAACTCCGGTGATATACTTTTGAAGAAGTTCATTCCCGGGAGTAGTCCAGTAGCCTTCTTGTCCGAACGCAACCATATGGTGTTTGCACAGAGCCGCAAGTGAGTGTATGGGAGTGTTGAATAATCCAATCGCTTTTTTTGTTGGACATCCTCCTAGAACCCTCAAACTTATGTATTTAGGCTCAGCAGTAATGACAGATTCACATATTTTGTCATCAATACAGACAGTCAGATTCTCCATCCCATAAATCTCAGGTCCTAATATCAATGATATCTCAGCTGGCTCTTTTCTGAGAATGACACCAGAAGATTTGATAGACTTCTTCCGGATGCCCCGGGTATAATCGTGCGTATCTTGAATCCTGCAGGCAAATTTTACATCTCCGACATGTCTCTGTCTAAACGAGATGACAAGTGAGAAGGAACAGGACCGGATCTAGTCAACTCCATCTTTGATTGAAGTGTGATCAAGTTATCAACACATTTCTTGAGATCTGAAAATAGACCCGAGACGTGTGAGACTTGCTCCAATAACGGCTCCATCTCTCTGACATGAGCGATATGAGACTTCCTTTCTACTGACAATTGTGCTTTGTAATCTGTCACGATGTCTGATATGTTGGAGGATAATGACTTATAGTCCTTACTCGCTTGGTACCTCGTTCCTGAGGAATAACCGTCGACAAAAGATCTTGCCACAGATGTGATTTCGAGTTTTCCATGAAATTTGGAAAGAGCTCCAAAATTATGAGTTGTGAGCCAATCTGATATTGTGCCATGATAGTCTTTCCATAGAGCTACTATCTCGGAGTCTCCACACTTCATGCCGATATCCATAAGGATCTCGATATCACTCTGAATGTTGTTACTTGGCTTAAGAGTATATTTGCGAACAGCCTTGATGTAATCCTCCTTAGATGAGATAAGGTCTTCTTCATTATCTACAGCAGTCGGATTTTCATGCTGCTGAGATATCTCAGATGTATTGGATTCATCTCCATCGTCTCCAGAATATGACGGCTGATTTATGGGGCTTCAAGCCAGATCTCCAATTTTGTGTTCCTCCAATAATGAACTCCCAGTCTCCTCTAAAGGATTTTTAGGAAGAACAACAACGCGCTTGGTCAATCTAGCCATTTCTTGATCATGGAGTTCTGTGCTTTCGTTCAGTTGAGCCGTCGTTATTTCATGTTGTTTCTTTATTTCTTCGAGGCTCTTGTTAATCTGAGCCAGGGTTTTTGGATAATCTCTCTTTTTATCTTCTTTTTTTGTTGACATCTCGTTTTTGTTTTTGTCGGTTTTTTATTTCTTTACTTGTGTCTGTCTCTTTGATTTCCTTTTGGTCATAGCCCGGGTATAAAAAAGTAGCAAAAGAACACACGATATTTGATAATTCATAAATAAGCAGAGGATATTGTTAATTGATTTTAGAGACTTCCCTTATGCTCTCGGGAGGGGTTCATAATCTTCATCCTGATCCGCATCTTCGACTACCTCCCCATTCATGAGTTAAATAAGGCGATCTCCAGCTCTCCTGTTCAGGAATCTAGCTCCTGCTTTAGCAGCATTCAACCCACCAGTAGAGCACTTCATGGTCTGATATGATCGAACTCGCTGAGCGAACTGAGCCGATTCGTCTGTCTCGTTTATTTGCAGGTGCAGAATTGATTTGCTTTGCATGCTTGCAATAGCACGTGCTGCCACCGTGTACAATGAAAAGTTCCGAGAGTTGAGTGGCTCGAGCGATGTTGCTGGGTAAAGGAGCTTGACAAACGGCCTATCCTCCACAGGAAACTTTTTTAGGTAATCCAATGCTTCGTTCATTGCATTGGTCTGCGCACCTAATAGCTCCGGGAAGGCACAGATAAATAAGGAAGAATGGGTACGCATGTTCTTCGACAATTGAATATGTCTCAATTTTAATTATAAGTTCATCGTCTTTAATATGGTTAAGACAATGAATGTTATAAATTAACTATATACTTCTTGAAATTCGACAATAATCGACTATTTGTACGTCGCATGAGATAAATAAGGATGAATGGGTATGCATGTTCTTCGACAATTGAATATGTCTCGATTTCAATTATAAGTTCATCGTCTTCAATATGATTGAGACAATGAATGCTACTTGATGGATTGTATATACTTCTTCTACATCGATCGACTATTTGTACTTCGCATTCAACTCTGAAGGATGAATAGGAGAGACATATTAGAAAACAATTACAAATGCTGAAATTTGACGCTGTTTGGTTAGGTTTGAGTTTGTGTCGGTTGGATAAACTATGACCAAAACAAAGTATGGAATGTCTCCAAACTGGTTATCGATGATGATGACCAATCGATGAAATTTCCAAGCTCAACAGTTTATTTGTTGAGATAAATTCATCATATTCCAGATTTTAAGATTCGAGTACATTCCTCCGAGTCAGTAGAATCGGCGTACGGTCTCGAATTGCACGTTAACGGAAAATATTTTTCACTATTTTGCTTCCAAAAATCGATTTTCATTGTTTTTTAATTTAAAACTGATGTGAAATAAATGTATTTCGTAGCAAAAATTACGCAATCAATTTTCCCATGATCTCGTAAATCGATTTTTTAGGGGTTTTGCGTAATAAAAATTTTTTGTTTAAGCTTCCGAGAACTCTCCGTGCAGGGTGAAAATTCCTCGCACGCGGAGAAAAATCTTGTCTTGTTGTGTAATTCATTAATTTTTCTGTGTCAAGCGAATTTTGTTTTGCATCTTCACTTTCTTGCAGCCTGGTCAGCAAGTTATTGATCATCGCATCTTTTCCTTCTAGCTCTATTTTGTCTACTTCTACTTGGAAAATCTTGTCTTGTTGTGTAATTCATTTTACTACAATAGCCAAGTCGATCCACGGAAATGCGATTTCTTCCCCTATCAATATTGAGTTCCTTGGAGAGAGAAAAATTCGCGACACCGGGGTCACAGCGACAACATCATAAGTTGATTTTGAATATCTATCTATAAAATGTCCCAAAATAGACAATAAAATAATATCTTTCATAAGGATTAATTCCTCTCAAAATAGCATCAATAAATTGAAGTAACAAGGTGTTATATTCATCATTCTCATCATCATCCAATTTTCATAATCAGGTGTTAAATTATAGAAACTCTAAAATAAACGAATTATTCTTACTCATTCCTGGCGAATTGTATATTTTCTCTTTCATCAAGAGATTTAATTAGCGTATTGTCCAAGAACAACACAAAGAACTACAAGAATTAAGTAATAAGTACAAATGTCATTACGATCATTGTCATTTGGCTGGTGGCCATTATCAACATTAGTTCTAATGATATCATGTATAACATGTGATATATCAAACATACTACTCGTAGTTTGGAAAACAGAACCCCAACCATCTATACGAACGTTCATCACATTACGAATAATTGATTCGAGACTTCTATTAATACTAGTTACTTGCGCGCACCTTAATCGCGCTTGGAATGCAGTAAAGTATGGACTCAGCCATCTATCCCAATGATCATCATTGTTCTCTGGGAACGTAAAAAACATAAGCTCCGGTTGCATGCAAGGAGCTAAAACAAACTCTCCTCTAAACCGAATGGCGTATGTGTGTGGAGGAGCCTGTAGTTGAGGTATATTTACACGGTTTTGTGGGCCAAATCGCCACATATAATTAGATCCCCTGCCAATTTGAACGGTAACGTTGGGGCAAAAAGCGTGTTACCTCCTACCGATATATCCGGCAACATTTCAAGTATTGGATGGTCATCTGAGACCTGAATGATGCATTCATCAATTACATTGACTAGTTCAATATTACCTCCAACCATAATCAATCCAGCAATTGCAGCTGTATCAAAATTCTGTATTCCAGCAAGAGCATTCTGGCCCCTGCCCAGTAGATATACCGAATCATGATTCAAATATAAATGCTGACCAAAAACGTCGTCAACCATAATGGCGCGACGTCTTTCAGATCTATTTAATGAAGTTCTTTCATCTAATATTCGTGGCTCTATTAACAGCATAGAGGGCAAAGTTTCCTGTACGTTTGAACCCGCTACTATGATTGCAGCGTCAGTAAATGTCGGCAACCGTGGATTCAACGGATTTGCGTTGAAATCTAATAATTCACGAAACGTTCGCTCATTGCGCACAAAAGTCGTGTCGGCGAGATATTTTTGGAAGAATTGATCTTTCAATCTACCGCCATCACGTGTCCAATCCATATCATACAAAATGCGATATCGTCGCTCAGTTGTGATAAATTTTAGAAATTCATTCGATAAATCCCTCAAATTTGTAGCGATTGAGTCAATACTTGGACTCGTAGTTGTCTTTGTCAATGATAACACCAATTGTGATAACCTAGCTAAAGTAGATCCCCCTAACGGAATAGCGTCCGATTCTAATTGCGCAGTGTACAGTACCTTATTAATTTTCTCACTGAGAGCAGCGGCCGAAATTAGACCCTCCATTATATTGTAGTTTTTTACTCACTTACTTTATAGGCCGAGAAGCGATCATCTCGGCCTATGGCTTGCGATGCGATAATTGCTATCGCAATAATGACTGACAACTATTAATTAGAAGAGTGACAATTCATGTTCCCGACGGGGACGTTGCCCCCATCGGGTGATGAAAAAAAAACAAATTCTCGCTTTTTCATCCATGGCCCATTATGTGTCCCAAATTCCATTTCAATATATTGCTTCAGCGATTTCTCCGAACATCACCATCCTCGTTCTAATTTTTCTGGAGCGCGTTGATACAGTTACGATTTTTTTCCATTGAGGCATAGTTTGAATAAAGGTGGTGTAATCATAAATGACTTTCCAACTCAGAGCAAGAGAGGTCGCAGCCATATGCAGTAATCCGATTAATTCAAGCCCATTCTCACCAGTGTGAGTCATTACTGCCGCAGATAGACAGACTTTAGATGTTGAGTTTTCTGTAGCTTTGTTGTCTTGAACCAATTTATAAGCGAGAATTGTAAACATTTTCGATACAAGATCTGAATCCTTGTTCAATTGTCCTTCACACAATCCCAGAGCCATTTTACATGGAGGAACAAATGGTTCATTCGTATCCCAATCACGACGCGCGACGCTAATGCAAAAATTACATCGCGGACGACAAAAACGGATGTAATTGTCGTTAGCTTTTTGGTGGTTGCAATCGCGCCTTGATCCATTGGTTGAATTAGAGCTGTTACGTTGGGGGGCAAATAGACGACCTCGAAGTTAGGATTGACTTTATTGAATTCCTCCAATGTTGGGTGGGACGGAGCATTATCGAGCAGCAGGATGACTTTCTCAGTTTCTCCGGTTTCATTCTGCTGCTTCAAAACTCTCGAAATGAACTCGTCCTTGTACCTAAACAAAATGTTCATTAATTATTATTTACACGTCTAACTAGAGGATGAAATTTCGTGAAGAAATTTCATATACGTTACCATTGCAGAAAAATGAATCGATCCATTCACGCGCTTTTTTGCGATTTTTAGATGACGGGAAGGGTTTTTAGGTTTTCAATGGCTTTCGGTTTTGCCGATTTGCCGATTGCCAGTAGAGGAATTCGATGGGTTCCACTGGCATTGGAACAAAAGAGAGTGGTAATTCTCACTTTATTGTCTTTTCGTCCTTGTGCCGAACTTTCTTTGTGCGAAGCTAGAGTGTAGTTTGTCAGGACCCTCTAATATATCCCCGACTCATCAGCGTTGTAGATGTTGCAAAGCTTTAACCCTTCTGTTGCAATCCTGTCCCTCATGATATTTTGAAATTTTTCCGCAGCTGTTGTGTCATTCAACAATATTTCCCCTTTCATTTGAAGTTGTCTGATTCCATGGCGAATTTTTAATTTTTGGAGCCATCCAACACTAGCCTGAAAGAAACACAACAATTTTGAAAAAAAGAGCGACTTCAAAGAAATTTTATAAGAAAAACTGAGAGTAAAAAGTAACAATTATATGCACGTATAAACTTACTTTGAACGTTGGAGAGCCGTTTAATTTTTCATTCAGAATCAGAGCTATTTCTCGTAGCACTGGGCCAGAAATTGGATCACCCATGTCTCTTTTTTGATTGAACCACTTAATCAAGGCTTTCTCCAGAGTTTCGTTATGGGCCGTTTTTTTCGATTTTTTGCCCTTGAATTCATCATCTTTCGATTGGGCTTTATTATTGGTTCCATTTCGAATTATTCGTAAATACGACTTCACAGAAATTCCGTATTTTTCCAAAATCGTTTTCTTCGACGCACCAGCTTTCACTTTTGCGATAACATCGGATTTTTCCGCGAAACTTAGATATTTGTTTTTCCGTACTTGCATTTTGGGCAATTGAAAAACGTTCACTTCAACAACGTGGCACCACGAGGTTAGAAAACAATATACGGCCCTAATCTTATCGCTCGGTGCACTCGACTAGCTTCCCCCACCACGAGTTACACGTGGCTTTATCAGATAAGCCGGATTATGTGGACAACTATCGAGTGGACAACTATCGAGACTCCAGTGTAGTTTCGGCATTGGCTTCGTTGCCATCAGTTTTGTCTTTATCTGTGGGGTATAAAAAAAGATAAGTTTTATTACAAACACACTTGTGTGGCCAAGTCTTGCCAACAATGTGATTCTTACCTTTGCCTTTCCTTTTAGGATTGCACCTCTCGTTTTTCAGCACTTTCGCTATTACGGTTGAGAGTTTCGTTTCTGCTTCGGCTTCACGGTCTTGTAGCTTTGAAGAATTTCCAATACTCCTATAAAAAAACAAACTGCAAGTGTTAAGCCAGTGTTACTTTGATCAGTAATTAAAACAACTTACTCTTGATGTTGTTTTCGTCTTCTGTCGTGATTTTATAAAAATTCGCCTGCTTTGTTTTATTCCTGTACCCTATTGTACAGCTGCGGCGCAATTCGGCGGACCAGTGCCCCCTTACTACGTTTGCTACTCGGCTGGTGTAATCACCAGCCGTCTTGGCTCCGCAGAAGTACGGAATTTCCATGGGAATCCGATTATCCAACATACACTGAGAAAATTTTTTTCAACATTTTTTTCAACATTAAGAAAGGATCAACCTTGTTGAATAATAATTTTTTTGAAACCATTTCATCGAAAACGAATTTATTACTAACGGAAATTTTTTTACTTTCAACGAAAAAAGTTAAAAAGTTATTTTGTAACTTGTTGGCCATTTTCACAATAACCCTCTGCGCGTTTGTGGCGCAAGTTCCAAAAAACATGAATTTGTGCTATGAGTTAAAAAAGAATTGAATACTCTGTTGTTGTTGCCGATTTATAGACTCTTACGCCAACCACCAATACTGTAAGCAAGAAGTTGAGAGAATTGCCTGAAAATTGTCCCGAATAACACATCTTCTTTTACTTGTTACCTGCATCAATATCTTCGATAGCGTCAGGATTTTTTTTTACTTTGGTGAAACGCAACAGCTTTTACTTTGTTCGTGAACTTTTCAAGTTCACAGACAAAGGTTCTGGTCAACTTGGAAAAGCCTAAATTATGCCCATTTAACCTTCATATACTCACGTATCAGTATAATTCGAAAGATAAGTTGATTATTCACCCTATCTTTCAGAAATATGTGAGAATTCTTGATTTTTTTTAAAATTGATGTTGTGATAACATTTGAAGGAGTATTGAATTGGAACTTGCAATGAAATAGTTTACGTACCGCGATTTTCGGAGCCCGAACATTGCAGTAGGTAAACGACATCGAAGTCGCATAATATGAATTCAAACGTGCTTATCTACTGATATTTCGATGATAAGAGTGATTCGAACTCAGGAAATTATTTCATATGAATCGCTCAAAGCAAAAACACGGCATTCCATTCGGAAAACATGTAGACTTGTCGCGTTTTTGCTCTTAGCGTTTCATATTTGAATGCGCTCTGTGTGATTCTTTACTACCTTGCGGGTTGCAACATTTCCGGTACTCCATTTTGATCTGCGCGATCTTTCCGATGTTGCGCAATAACCGGGAGGAAAATGAACCACGATGGGGGGATATTCACAAATCTCGTGATGCTATTGTAAAGGAAGGTAATGAAGATGGTTCATTAAGCATCCAATAGAAACATGCTTATTGAAAACTGTCAAGAGATTTGTTACTAGCCCCTCGTATCCCAGAGAACATATCTTTTAACAGCATAAAACTGTGATCGCGATAATGAAACCGATAATCTATGTCCTTGCTTAAGCATAGCAATTAATTGTGAGTCCTGGAATTTTATATTTTGAACCTTTTTTTGTCGATTAACGTAAGAAAAGCTTGTAACCACCTCACAGATGAATTATCGTGCCGTAAATCTATTCTTATTTTTGCGTTGCACTCCCGATTTTCCGAGTTACCATCAGCAACATGAAGGAAACACTCATCATCTGATAAGCTGCGGATGTCGGATCACATGACGCAATAAAGATCACGCTGAACGCCTCTTCTTTTCAACTGAAACGTACAGCAATTTTGAAAACCAACATCTTGGAAGACGACTGCTCTTTATCAAGATAATGAACGGTCGAGCTCTGCAAGAATCTACTTATCTACATATACTGACGTCGGATTATTGTGCTTTTGAAATAACATTTTGACGGTAGTTATGCATTCCAATTTCAATTGCTGCTGCCTGAGCACCGAGAGTAGAATCCCCGTTGCTCCAACGTTGTACTTCTGCGACTATCACTGCCTCAGTTATGTCTCGCTAACTAGGACTACTGGGACATGGTATTCCTCTCTTCATTTTTGGATGGCAGTCGAAGAATTTGTACGGACACAGTCTACCAGTATGGATTACCTAACGAGACAAGACTTTTGAGCTAGAACCTTTGGTGCCTCCCTTATACCGCTCGTCTAAGTTTAAACGTTTGCATCCCACTGGGTTTTTGGACCAGGATTTGTTATAAGAAAGAGTAACTTGTTGGCCCTCATCGCAAGTTTCCGAACCTGTTATTAAAACCATCCCGAAAGCCTCCTCTGACCATGGGACCCTGCAAAAGAGAAAGAGCCTTCGCCCCACTCTAGACGAAGATGTATTGGACGCAAGCAGTTTTGGGCACGTGTATCAACTAACGTTCAGCTCCCACGCCAGATATTCCTTCAAAAAGATGTCTCTTCCTTGAAGAAATCTACGGCGTGACCAACAAAGCAGATTTTCGGTGAGAGCATGCCTATAGCAGAGCTGCCTTACTCCACTTTGCTGCCTTCAAAAACGGCCAACATCTTCATGATTAGTTCCCGAACCTGTGATTGATACCATCCTGTAAGCTTTCCTCTGAACATGAGACTTTTCAAAACAAGAAGAGCCTTTGCTCCACTCTAGACGAAGATGAATTAGACGCAAGCACTTTCAACTATGTCTACGTCAGATATTCCGTCTAAGAGATGTTTCTTTTTTGAAAAAATGAACTCTACGGTTTCGACCAACAAAGTAGACCTTGAGTGAAAGCATGTCGATAGCAGAGCTCCGGTGATTGCACAGTTCCCGATTCTATTCCACTCCGCTGCCTTCAAGAACGGACATCACCATGGTTCTCGGAAAGTCGCGGAGTGACAGAATTTGTATTTGTAGTGAAGCATTGAATCCTTGTATTGTTGCAATGTCTCTCCCTTAAGTTCTGGTTCAATGACAACAAACACGGCTGAAGGAGTGATCTATTTAAGTTAATCTTCTGTGCTGTCATTTTACGTATGAAAAGGCGTATCTGTTAGATCAGAGTCAGGCCAGAGAATGTAAAATAGAATTTCACATTCAAATTAAGAGCGATAAAGAAACTGTGGAATGAAGAAGAACAGATAAGTAGGGAACAGGTTCATTCGTTAAACAATGTCGCGTAGAGAAATCTGGTGGATCCCCGGAATCTCTTACAAGGACCTGGGTATTTAATAGCTTGTAAATTTAAAAATTTTCGAATAATACGAAGTCATCTTCAGGGTCCTATCATGATTTACCTTTTTACTGTTTTACTTTTACTTCATGTTACAGTGTGTCAGGAATGAGTGGTTTTGGGAATGAATGTAAACCAAGTCTGCTTCTTGGCTAACAGGCTAAAGTGTATTAATAAGTATATGAAATATAAGTTATCATCAATAAGGACTTTATGATATGAAATTGTGTGAAATGTTCCAGCATGTAAGGTTACTGAGAGAATAATAGATTTCAAGTTCAAATTCAATACTCTATCAATGAAACTAATAATGACTATGTATAGCATTATTATTGGTCATTCGCGATTGACTTTTTTCCAACGTGAGACTCAAAAATTGGAAAAAAGGCAATTCCACGAAACCTCGTGATTTGGACAACGCCGAAACAACGAATTTCAAGTCCCGACAAAGGACGAAATTTTTTAATTTCTAAAAAATTTTGAAAAGTCTAACGATATTTCAAGTTTTTACATCAATTTTGAACAATTATAAAAATACAAAAATCTATTTTCCGAATCGTTGTACGTAACTTCATCATTGTTATTGTTCAAAACAAATCGACACGATGGGAAAATTAAGAGATGAAAAAATTAAAAACTTGAAATTTCGGAGACATTTTTCGCGCTTAAAAAACACTCGAAAAACTGTTGCAATCCACTAAAAAGTAAGAAAGACCGCGTTCAGGTGTAAAAAGATCGTATTTTTCAATAATTAGTGGATAGCGACGTTTTACGCGAACTTGTACCCAAATGATTGAGAAGATCGCATGACGCGACCTCGTAGTCAAAGAAGTGGCGGCGACCATGGGTGGTTCTAACCAGCACATCGCGATACTTTAAGCCCTCGGTCTTTCATTTAGATCTCTCTGATCTGCTTTCATTTCCCATTAGCCCAAGCAGTGCCAACGAAGTTTTCGTACTTTAAGGTATATGCCATACGTGAAAATCAATGAGAAGCTGCTTCGGTGGCATGAGAATGCTGGTAGATCATTTTGGAAATTTCGCATTCACAGGGTTTCCAAGAACATACCGCTGCTGCCTTTTCACTGTTATCTGATAACATTAAAAATCGTTTAAGAACATCAACATAATGCTTCTTCTACTATTTCATTGACGCTATCGAATAAATGGGCACCTGACAAAAAGTATAAATAATCGACCCGAAATTGTATAAAAGTATTGTGACATAGTGCAAAATGCACTATGGACGATACGACGCATCGTATGACGAGGTAATAAAATGAAATTAATAATAATTATTATATAAGCTCCACTCATACATATTTTCATACCAAAATAAAGTAAATTTGACTACGCCGAAACGTAACGCCGTACGTTCCGCTTATAACCGATAACCACGATCGTCAATCAAGACAATCTATCTGCGCCCAATACCGTACGCAGAACGCGTACGGTATCGCGGAGACTTAAAAGTCTTATCCGGATCTCGGGTAGGTGGTCGGGGTTTACGATCCTAGGGTTTCATACGTTTTTGTGACGTATGCGTAACGTCTGTCGATTGTCGATCGGTGGGACCGGTGCTGCGGGCACGGGCGCTACTGGAGCGGGTACGCTTGCGGCTGCTGCTGGATTGGCGGCCATGATGTTCAGTTACCTTTGTGGAGGTGATTGAACGCGTACGGTATCGCGGAGACTTAAAAGTCTTATCCGGATCTCGGGTAGGTGGTCAGGAGGCCAAGTCTGGAATTACTTCTGGTGCAAGCTCCCTATCTTCATATATTCTTTTCCCAAATACTTCCATAATTTCCGCAGCCGTCATTGCTTCAATACTTTCCGCATCCTTATCAGCAATCTAGAGAAAAAAAATGCGACGATGTGCATGCCTATGGCCATCGGGTAACCTCTTCTATGAAGAGGTGCAAAAATCTGTCATACGTTGTTTATTACCTGGGCCTTTAATATGACTCCATGGGGGGTCTGGGCACAAAATAAAGCACGTCCAAATGAGGTTTCATTTCATTACCCAGGCCCATATTATTGATGAGGTATGATTATATGGCAACAAACTATCGGCCGATTTTCATCATCTTATATCATGCGAGAATTCCCATCCCCCACTGATTTTGACAACAAACCGATGATCGTTACCTCGATCCAAGACAACAACCAGTTAAGAACATCAATCAATCAATCAATCAATCAATCAATCAATCAATCAATCAATCAATCAATCAATCAATCAATTATCAATCAATCTATCTGTGGAATTGTCCTATTGAGTAAAGCAAGTCTCCGAGTGGTGCTGGGACATAAATATTACGTGAGAGACGGAGGAAGTG
>JABFQM010003159.1:0-12552 GCA_022816865.1 Zelostemma sp. ZL-2020
GGTAGTTCCCGGTTGGTTTCCGCTGGCTCCGTATACTTTGCCAAGTAATATAGACAGTGCCGCCATTTCGTCAATATTACCCCGAGATTCATAGGATTCTCTAGATTGAATGTTTCCTTCCAACGATGATTGAGAAGCGTCAACGTTGCCTGCAAAAATGCCATTGTTATCGTCGGGAATAGCTCGAAAGCCGGGGAAAAATGCGGGAAATATCGCGACATTGCTTCGGGAGAATACGATTATTAATTGCAGCAACTAATAACGGTTAGCTCGCAGCGCGAGCCGGATGAATTTACTAGCCATTAAGACCAACGGCCTATTTAGAGCTCATAATTAACGCGGGACGCGTGCTATGTGAACGTTGTCGAGAGAGCGTTTTGGTGAAGTTTCGCTAAATTTCTGCCAGTCCGCCATGGCTCCTGATTGCACTTTCAGCCTCTTCCACTTCCCTGTTTTGGCCCTCCCTATCGCCATCTTCTGTCACCTCCCGATTGAATTTCCAATTTATCGCCTTTTCTAGCCGCTCGCATTATTGATCGCGCAATCAATAGCTTCGGATTGGATTCCTCTTTTTTCAACCTCAACTTAATTTTCAATCGATGAGAGACTTTTTAAGAGTATAATCTTTCGCAGGATTCAGTTCCATTATGCTTCTCTCGGATGAAAATTATAATCCACTCATTCAAAGTCTATAAATCGCCTTTTTTGGACATTTCGCCGTCAACGCTAGAAGTTTACTGCGAAATCGCGAGAAACTGATGAGATTCCAGTAATTTTTGCAACTCGAAAAACCGGATCTGCGGAGCCGATTCAGTGCATAATGCATTATTGAAGCGAGATTAATCTCGTAGCGTGTGTTTCTGTCGCAGGTGTCGCTCTAACTCGATTCGTACGTGCAGTGGCAAATGTAAATGTCGTCGTATATAATCATTGACGCAATATGTAGGCGAACAGCTATTATACTGTGTTTGATTGTAATTTGTATCTCTTCATGCGAACCTAGAAATCGTAACAAAGTCCCCCAAAACAATGCCAGTACTCACCGCTTTTAACCGTGATTCTCGCGTCCAAATCCCGGTAGAAAAGTACGAGAAACATGACAAAAAACGCCGGACTTTTGCCCATAATTCACCGTGCACTCGAATCCAAAGAAATTGTTTGTCATTAAGTTTTTAACGTTATCGCGAAGGTCGGCGAAACCAATAATCACCAGCGGCGTGATTAAAAGTTGCGTGAAAATACACGAGTTAATATCGGCGCTTTCGTTGCAAAAAGAGGGGCACAATTTTTCGAAGCGCAGCTAAACTTCTATCGTTACGCGTGGCGATAAATAAAGTAGCGTTTATTGCGCGACAGTTGCGCCGCTTAATAACGTTGCCGAGCCGTAAATCTTGGTCCCTACACAGCCACTGCCGAGTCACCGATGAGAGATTTTAATTGGCTCTCGTTTATCTAGAGGTCAATAGAAGCTTACATATTCTATTCATTCTCCATGTGTAATGCTTCCAATCCGAAGATCAAAGTTCAATGACGCGCGTTACGTCGCTCGGTCGACTTTTAATTCAATTCTCAATAACAGTAATTACTAATTAAGAATGCAAGTACTTTTAATGGATGTTTATGTCCAAACGCACTTGCTTATTATGTCTCACTGTACAATGCGACTCATATGTATTCCAATTTAAATTACTGCACGATAAATGCGGGCGTGTCTGACGTCCAGCTCTGTTTCAATAGAACGCAAAATTCCACGCGTGATGTTTCGTTCTGAACGAGCCTTTAAAGCAGCCGAGGCACTTGAAATTTATGATGCGACGCCTTCCGTAATTCGTAGTTGCGCGCGTAGCACAGAACACCGATTAATCCGTTCAGGAAAACGGAAAACTCCAATTTTCTTAATGCTTTTTTAATAGCGCCACTGATTCGTTCCAGCTGCTTGCGAGACATTCTTTTTACCTTTATTGAAATTGCGGATGTTTGGAGTCTTTTAAAATGGCGTTTTATTTTTCAGCCGACCATCTTTGGCACGGTAGCGTCTGATCTGAACCCTAAAGATGGAAACAGCCGAAGGGTGAGTCTTATCATTCTGGAATTGTCATATATCGTTGATTTGGAAATTTCACGAAACCATGTTTTCCGACGTTCAAATCGTTATAACTTCTAAACTATGAGAGATAGCGAGTCCGTTCTATCGGCAAACTGTAGGTATTTAAAATACGAACAAAATGAGCGCAAGACGAGAAAAATCGGATGTGTAGTTCACGAGATATATTGAGAATGGATGGAAGCATAAAAAATATGATTATGAGCGGCATAAGTTAACATATTGGAAAGAAAAAAGGTCCACAATCACTTTAACGAGGGTAATTCCCTGGATAACAAGCCGACGAAGCACACGCGGGAAAAAAAAACGTTACAAAGTGTCTGACGTAAGTCTCGTTTCAAGTTTGGACTGAATAGCATCCGATGGCACAGGAGCAAATCCCGCTGGAGACTTTCGTCTTCGGCGAACGGGACGCTTCAGGGATTCCCAAGTTCACGTAATGAGTAAAAATTGCCTCTCATTCGTCGCTCAAAGTAGTATGCAGGCGCATATATGCGGAAGAAAGCTCGCGACGGATTCACTAATTAAAAGTAACGAAAAAATGACCCGACTTTGCGCGTTTCGTAACTCCTTTCATTCCGGATTCCAACGTCATTCTTTTCTTCCCGGAGGGTTTGTCTCGAAACTCGTTCATGGATTTTTTATGCGCTCTTGATATTGGTATCAGAAACAAGGATCCGAACGTATCAAGTGGCCGAACATTCGTGGATAAAGAGACGCTCGTGGTTGGCAACGAGTACTCGTGAAACAACGATAATAACAACAGCCATAATCCTAGGGCTTTTTACGACGAGGACGGCTGTTTCGCCACGCAAAAGTCAGATAAGGCAAAGCGAGTAACGAGTTTCCTAAAATTGCATCCAAGAATGGCTGGCTCGGTCCTTGTCTTTTGCTCCCATTCTTTCCTTTGTCACGAACAAGATCCTGGCTTTGAATTCCAGGGAATAAGGACGGTTTTTGGTGCTATTGCGAATATTCGAATCCAGTGTCAAATGATCGCTCGAATTGTCAAATCTTCTCGAGTTACATTTCAATCCGTCATTCCGTGAAAATCATTGCTGTTTTGTCGAAATGTTATCTACCAATCATGATTTTGAATATATTTACATTTGCAATCAACTCAAAAAAGTAATTGGAAACACCAATAATTTGGACTGAGTGTGGACGCGACAAGTGCTAATTAAAAAGTGGGATAATGTCATAGAAAACAATAGTTTTGTAAAATTTTTTAATATGGCATATATTAACTTGTCTCACAACTCCCCACTCTCCCCTGCATAATTTCGTTACGAAACCGTCGCGAAAGTCGATATTAATCTTGAAACATCCGCGAAACGCTTCTTTATAGCCTGTCGGAGCATTCATGAACTACAATTAAAACAACGGTAGTTTTCTCGCTTTCCGCAACCAAATTTTGTCCCCTTGAGTTTTTAGGTGCTACATCACTTTGTTGTAAGTCATGTGGAAAAAAATTCGATTTCTCGACGGAACAAGTATTGTGGTTACAGTAATTTTTCCCCCTAGGCTGTATATTTCGAGGCTTACGATTTTTGCATCTTTTTCTTGTTATTAAAATTTGTTTTGAGTTACCCACCGCAAATCATTGTCCAGCAAAGTTATCCTCATCAACGCGCATGCGGGAGATTTGGCTCTTTTTTCTTTTATGGGGTAAACGTTTTTTGTGGCGAACGCTATTTTCCTCATCTTCTCAAAATGTTTTTTGAAGGGGATCGTGATTACAGTAATTAATCCAATAACAACGGATAGTTGATAAACTTAGTTACGTGAATTTGTTATTATCTAAAGTGAATGTTACCGGAAAATGAGTTGTCCCGAACTTGGAATAAGTTGTATTAACCGCGGATTACTGGACCATATCGTAATATCTTTTATTGTCAAGCAAATGCATATCTTAACAATACCCGAGAAACACAAACACATTTTAGCGAAGCTCGCAAACTTAGGTTACATTACGAGCAGGAAGTGTCAAGTACTCGAGTCAACTTTGTACAACAAGTTGAACTATTCGTTTCAATTTCCATCCGTCTTCAGAGAAGGATTTAGAACACCAGCTTAAGCATTCAAAGATACGCCTCATTCTCTAGGATCTTGTTAATCTCATCAAACAGTAATGAACTTTCAGACTCATTATATTCACGGAAAAATCGATCAAACGTGTGAAACTTCTACGTTTGAAAAAATAGTAAGCTGTTCTTCTAATGTCTTTTGAAATATTGTTCCTCTTCCTCATTGGTGCGCTGGCTTAAGATATTGCAACCAATCACGTGTGAGGGACTCTTATGTATTTATGACAATAATATGTTCTTTTATGTCGGTTTATTTCAGTCGTTTCTGTTAATTGAATTATACCTGGATTAAGATAGCCGCTAATTGCCTGGGTCGGCTTGTGCGCTTTTGAGTGTTTGAAATGCGCGCTTATGAGTGATGAAAAAGGTGGAATGTGCGCTTTTGACAACTTGCGAAACTTCTACGTTCGAAAAAATAGAAAGCCGTTCTTCTAATGTCTTTTGAAATATTGTTCCTCTTCTTCATTGGTGCGCTGGCTTAACATATTGCAACCAATCACGTGTGAGGGACTGAGGTCCGGGCTCTTATGTATTTATGACAATAATATGTTCTTTTATGTCGGTTCATCTTAATCCATGGATTAAGATAGCCGCTAATTGCCTGGGTCGGCTTGTGCGCTTTCGAGTGTTTGAAATGCGCGCTTATGAGTGATGAAAAAGGTGGAATGTGCGCTTTTGACAACTTGCGTGAAACCCAATCCACGTGTTTCCATTAAAATGGTTAATCAGTTGGATCGAAAGATTACAAAAGCGTGAAGAGCAGGGTTTATAGAGTCGGTAATCGACGAGCGAAACGAGTAGTAGCGTGATGCGTTCTAATGCGGGATAAGGCTAATTAATCTAAGCCCATCAAACAAGCAGGCCATGCTCTGCCACAGTGTCAGCGTAGGTGACAAATTGCTCGTACGCCATAATGTGGTTGCAACGACGTATGCATTACACAGTATGTGCGTTAAGCAGACGGCGCGCGAGCATTGTCGCTGGCATCGTGCTACGTTGGCAACTTGCACCGCTTTGTTACACGGAATCAGAAAGTTTACCGAAAACAAGCGAGATCGAGTCGCGTTTCTTTTTTCATCGAGGTTTCTTTATCGCGGAAATATCTGTGGAACTAGATTCCTGAAACCGCTCGATTATTTCCGTACGGTCGCGTTTTGTCGAACACGGTGCGTTTCAATCCTATAAAATTATTCGTTTGTTGATGTGTATTCGCCCGATTTTCGGGAACAATATTTGAAATACGTCGAGAATGATTTGGAAATTCGTTTTTTTTCACTTTGAAATCTGCGGTCGCGTCGAAAGATGAATACAATCTTCCGCGGTATTCTTCTTATTCGAAAGGAGGAAGTATAAAGTGAAATAACGGCAGAGCGATGGATTAATATTCCACGCGAGCATTTATGGCTTTTGAAGTTGACAGCGACATTGGCGAAGGAAGAACATTTGAATGTCGGGGAAAACGCAAATTGAAATCCAATACGAAATCCGCCACCACGGCTCGTTCCATTTTTACCGAGGTTTCCCATTTTTGTAAAGGAAAACATCGAGGATCCTGCATTTTTCATTTGATTTGTTTTCCCAGCTAACATTTATCGCGTATGAATAATAATGGTTTCGTAAAAAGGTACAGGGATCGCTTTTTCTTCAATCGTTCAACTCGCAATCAAGGAAAAGCTCAATTTCTCGGTTCCAATTGAAATTATTGGACACTGTTGAACTCGTTATTTAAATACACTTCGCTAATGACGAAATAGAAATTTGTGTCTCTCTAAGCGCTAGCCAAGAAACGAATTCATGCATTTATTCGTCTTAGCCCGAGTTCTTAATCAAGTTCCAGGATGATCCTCGAAACGGAATTGCAAAAGCCTTTCGGTGCCGCGAGAAGTCATTAGTCAAATGACGAGAGAAAATAGTTAGACCGAGTTCGAATTAAGAGACATTTCGAAGCGTGTCATATAAAATGGAACAAAAGACGGAAGTTGTTTGTCTTCCGGTTATTCGGATCATTGAATACATTTCGAAACAATTCATCAAGATTTGAAACAAATTCAAACTCGAGAAAAACATCGCTGTTCCATCTGAAAACTGTCAATTTGGTTCGCGGGAAACTGGAGAGAATTTATTCGCGGCTTTTTCGAGTATCTTCATACACGCCGTTCATTGCATTTATACATGTACGTATATACGTGAATATCTGCACCGGAGCCGTAAATATGCAGTGCGAGCATTCGAAAAGCCTTCGCCGCGCCGTACGACCCTTTCTTTTCAATCGTCTCGCGATTCTCTCGGAGAAACTCCGTATATTTCACACGCACACCGATGATACGAGCGTTTTCGCATCAGTAAAAAGAAAAACGGCTGAAAAGTTTGCCAAGGACGCCTTTCTGTATCGAAATGCAGTCTCCGTATTCTCATATTGCTTGTTTCCTCGTCCTTATTTCACCACCCTTTCAACCGTTGTTACCCGCAATTCCCACAAAGTGCATCATTTCGAAGTTTGAGCATTTTTTTCGCGAATTCACGCTTTCTCGTTAAAAAAATGGGAAGTTATTAAACGCCATTGTGCGGGGAGCGAAGATTGGTTGGGAAGGGTTCGGCTAATTACCCTTAATGAATGGTTAACGTAACGTTAATCAAGAGGAACTTCCGGCTGGTACCTTTTGATTCCACGCGGAAGAATAATAGCTCGAATGACGAAGCCTGGGGAGCAAAGCATCGCAGTCTTTTCATTTCTAAGTGAATAAAAAAGCCTGCGAATAAGTAATCTCCAAAATTTCGTGATTCCTTCATCCCTCGTCCATCGATCGCGGAGTAATTACTTTATTTCTCTCGAGGAATTATCACGCGAGTTAATGGCCGTTGAATACCGACGCTAACAATCGTAACGTTCCATGTCGAAAGTAGTTAATTGTGCTGGAATCTCGATCGATCGGGACTAACAAAGGCCTAAAATCGAATAGCGCGCGCGGCTTGTTCCTGAAAAAGGTTACAATCCTCCAAACGGCGGTATTCAGTCCAAAGACAATGAAACGAGCAGATTGTTAGAGGTTTGGAAATCCGTGTTCCCTTGAGCGAACCAACTCCGGCAGATTGCGGCCTTTGACCCGATCCCGGAGACAATTTTCTTTCGATTGATTCGCGCCGATGAAAAATCGATGATGGCCAATTTTTCCGTTCGCGGAAGGCGATTGGATTGTCGAATTCGTCGTTTCAAATTTATTTGCACGCGAAAACGATGTCGAATTAATGCTTTCTCCGCTTCGAAAGCTCGAAAAGCGCAAACCTCATATCGTACGTAAGCAAATATTCATAACTTAAATATCGCGTACCTGCTTCCGGGGGTGGCGGGGCGGAAGAGGGATCAAGCAGACGGGACAAATTGCTTTTCTGATATGGCATCGTTCCGAGTAAAGAAAGCAATAACGAGCAATTTCTAGGGGTTGTGTGCTTCGGAAACAAAGCTTCTTGAATTAATTCTATTTTCCGGGTAAATTGTTCACTTAATAACGAAAGATGGACACGATTTCCACGATTCTTCGTTGACGTTTCGCACTTCTTTTGTGCATGGGAAATCTGATACGGAAAATGAAAAAGATCTATAGTTGGAGGTAGAATGGGCCAATTAAAAGAGAGTCGTGGCGTTATATCACGAGGACGCCGATTACGTGTTAATTGGAATAGTACTTTAAACCGAAAACTGCGAGGGAAACGGCAAAAACTGCCCTGTCAAGTTGTGCTGTGAATCGTTCGTCGCTGTCTGGCCACAGCAACTGTTTTATTGGATACGGAATGTAATCACGATGTCTGTCCACGGATACTTGCGAATGTGCTGGTGCGGAATATACGGAATGCGGTGAAACCGATGAAAATTAAGTGATTTATCGCCTCATTCGAGACCAATGATAAATCCAGGAAAGAATCATCGATCGCGATGAAAATTAACTGAAAAGAGAGCACGGGAAGGCGTCAAAGAAATAAATTCTCGCCACTGGAAGCGCGATTGTCATAGCCCTTTTGTGGCTGAAACTTTCCGGCTGCGAAGTCAAAGAATGGAAATGACGGAAATGTGAAAAGGGATAGCGTAGGGAAAGGTACAAAGCCTGATTAGAAAAGTGTAATACTTTGGTCTTTCGCGATTTTCAAGCTACACCGCCGATCTTTGATGGGAAAAACATGATAATTTCGCCTTTGTCCGAGTTTCGAAGGAGGGAATTACGATTTATTTGTTATCGCGTAGCAGCGTCGAATACGAAAATGCATATTGGTTTCTAAACTATGACAGAAGTGCACGGATGTAGCTGGAACATGGCCCCGGAGGCGCCGACTAGAGACGCTCGTTTATCAAGAGAGAGAGAGCGGCAGATCGGAGCATTGTTGATTGTGGTCACCATTTGTAAATAGACTGATCATCCGGAGCATATCGAGTCGCTTGTCCGCCATGGAAATCGCCCCTTTCCTCGGTGCTTATTATCATTATAAAAACTGGATTGGGTTCGCTGCAATCTTGTCGAATGATCAAGGATCTTATGTTTTTGTTTAAACTTTATCGTAATCTAATTGATTGTAATTATTGGAGTGAACTTTTCGTCGAACCTGCAAAGAATTACCAAACCGGAACTGATCATTTGTTTAAAATATATTTTTACTCAACAAATTACGGGTATAACACACAAAAGAATCCATTTTACGTTATGTCTGAATTACTTGAGTTACTAATCTTTTCCTTTGTTATTCTTGGTGAGCGCATTGAATCGATTATGGTTTTTATATAATAATATTGAAATTCGAAGTATGAGAAAAATTTGTTGCATCTTCACTGCGGTGTATTTACTCGTCTTTATTATTTTTTTGTATTTGGGCCAATGGCCTGTTGTTAAATAAATAAATAAAATTTATTATCTCACTTAAATCGCAGTTAGGTCGAAATAAAATGGCGTTTTTGAAAGAGGAGTTTACGGATTCTTTACGAAAGTTTCCCCTTGGTCAGTTAATATCATTCTCGAAGCAAAGTTCCGGCAAAGCTTGTCTTCATTATTTCGTCACGCCCAAACTGCGCGTAAGTCGAGGTTCGACAAGTTTTCGGGGCTTTAAGAGAAGTTAGCGACTTGTCTCCTTATTTATTCAGGCGACAGTTCCTAAAATTCTCATTGCCATCGACGGAAATGACGTCGAAAATGGATGCACCGTGTGTAGAAATAATCTCAAACGGGAGAAAATAGGAAGAGCGTGTTGATTCAAAGAATTTTCATTGATAAAACAATCGTCTCTTTAGTCAAACAGCGAGTCCTCGCGCTCGACTCGTCGCGGAAGACGTTTTCGTACGTGTTTCGAGACATTTTTCTCGTTCTAGTTTCTGGGGTAAGTAGCGTCGATCAATTTCGACGACGCATGCTCACCCCGGAGCAATTCACATGCACTCGAACCGAATGAAAAAGGAAGCAATTAAAATTGTTGTAACAAGTTAAGCAGACTTTTTTGTAATCGCGCCACGTACTCTTCTCATTAAAAATAACGATACCCGCGATAGATCATTACAGAAATTTCAGCTTTCGAATAACAGTGTTCAGCGCTCTTTCGTAATTTCCTCGTTTATGTAGATTTCCAGGATTTGCATATACGTAAAATAACTCGAATGTTTATTCAAGAATAAAAACTCGGCGCGGAATTGAGATTAATTCATTTTCTTCGAGGTTCAGAAAAATGTTTTGAAACAGGGTCGGTAAAATAGGAATCGTATATCTTTTTTCACTTTTCTGGTTTAAACTTTTCGCAGTCTCGTTCAATTAACGAGTTCACAGCCAATTTGATGCGTGAAACACGTGCGCCGAGTGCTGTGTGATAACGCTGGGATAAAACGGAGGATGAAGTGAAAAAAGAGGTCGATTAGTTACATTCAATCAAGAACTCTTTCTCGTTTTATCAACTGAAATTGCCTTTTGTTACATTCGTCATATCGACGAGTTGTACGATAAGAAATCGATCGAAATAAATAGAGACGAGTAATTAAATCCGCGAGACACGAGTTCCCGTCGAGAATTCGTAATCGTCCATCTGCTTTACAAGCCATTCCGAAACTATCGCTATTGTCCTCGTTCCCATTTTGAATTATAACGATCCTTGAGATTGGAAACGTGACTCGCAAGAATCAGACGCGAGACGAATTTCGATCGTTGCTTCCGAGAGTGAAAATTAAAATCGCAGCTTTTCAGGCCGCTTTTTTTACCTTCTCACGTTGTCAGGAACATTTTCGCGAAAGTAACATTCGTGACGCAAACTCGCGCGAAATGTGGAGAGAAACTCGGATAATTTAAACCATAAATTTCGATGTTGTGTATTCATTTGTTATTGCATATTTGCGTCGTAACATTCAATTATTTACGTCATCGGGAAGCTACAGTAATAATTTGAAAAAGGTGGGGCATATGTCCCGGAGTTACCTTACATAATTGACGGTAATGATCGAATCGCGTGTTCAAACGAAAGATAAACTCGAAAATCGAGTCGGAATCAAATCAGCGGAATTTGTAGCAGCGAGAAAGTTGCGAGGATTTCTTTTGGACTTTGAATCGGAGAGAAAAGCAGCCTCAGAAATCGACTCAATGCTACCTATTGAACAGGAATTCAATTCCTAAATGCGTCATCGACTTCCAATGTGATCTCGACAAGACCACGGTCTCGCTTT
The DNA here is from genome assembly GCA_022816865.1 of Zelostemma sp. ZL-2020. Lineage (NCBI taxonomy): Eukaryota > Metazoa > Arthropoda > Insecta > Hymenoptera > Platygastridae > Zelostemma > Zelostemma sp. ZL-2020. The sequence continues at coordinate 10,874 of JABFQM010003159.1, forward strand.
TCCAACGTCAAGCCAATCTGCAAGGGAGCTTGCATAGCATATACGCGAGGCAGCTCCGTGTCGATCGTCGGAATTGTCAAAGTTTCACGAGCTTTGCTAAACTTTGCTTGGCTCCGTAAGCCAACCGACGCAATACTTGGTTATCATTGGTTCCGCATTATATTCGCCCTTCCTCGTTTACCGATCTCATTTCTTTATTCATTTCATCCCGAGCAGAACGCTTTTCCGAACTTTCCATGAACGATTAGTTCTGCGAAACGAGCGAGTACTGCATTGCATTTTCATGATTTTTCTCGGCTCTAGTATTGTTTAGAATGCGTTTATCTGCGAAAGGAAACGAGTTCTTCTTTCCTCCTTTCATTAAAATTGCTCTTTGCTCTTCGGGCTTCGACATTTCTCAATCAGGCGGATCGAACTCCGCGAAGAGTCCAGTCACGTTCGCAAACTTGATTTACTTCTCGGCTAGGCGAAGAAAACGAGAAATAAAGTCAGAAAGGAAGCAACAGCGTGTCGATATTATTACTGTGCGTTGACATAATCACTTAATTTTAGACCGAGGAACGTCTGGACATAAAAGAGTCGTAGAAAGATGCAAACGCAGCTCGATTCGTGCTCCTTTTAATTCCAGTAAAAGCGGAATTGAGAAAAGTACGTGACCTCGATGGTTGACCAATGACACGATCTCCCGCGGCTATAAAATCATGGAACGAATTCCAGGGAAAAAATATCCCTGATTGATGACTTTCGTGATTAAAACTTTCCCGAAGACTCGTCGATTGGTTTTTTGTTCAACTTCGAGCGCCGTTTGTTTTTATTATCGGTTCGTTATAACAATGGCGGAAAACGAGGCATGTACAATCCAGAAGTGTCTTCCGTAATTGTTTCATGAGTTGTCTCCGACTAAAGTACCCAACTCGAAGCTCGTCGATAGATATCAACAGACCGGTGCTTCGGCTTCTTCCTCCCTGCGCCGTCAATGTTATCTACTACGATTCATTGATTTCCCAAACTTTTTTTCCGCCGTGAAACTTTATTTGTGTGCTCCTCGTCGAAATCAATACTACGATACTTCCTGTCGTTTCGGTTTCTCGATTCAAACACCAGCTGAAATTTCGCTGCATTTTCACGAAGTCAAAAATGATTGTCATTCTACGAAAGGTCAGCCACGTGTAGCGTGCGAGTAAACAGCATTTCTCTGATACCTCTGGCACTTTCTCTTTTCACGTAGGAAATGAGACTAGGGCGATATATCTGGTAGAAGAGGAGACATACAAACGCGGGAGCGCACTAAATCACGTCTACTCACGTACCTCAACTCAGATTCTCCCTTCCACTTTACCCTCTAGCATAGATCCTGCAAGGTCTTTCGGAGGATTCCGGAAAATCCTCAAACGCCGCAGCCGTTGCAGCCGGGGTTGGGCGCGTCTGTGACGAGGTCGTGAGCCACTTAGCACTGTCCTACCCCAACGACCCGTCGAGAGGGATGCTTTTCAAACAATTCTTCCCTCTTCCACTGACTCGCCCAATTTTTCTGAAAAACTTGAGATTAATTCATTTTCTTCGAGGTTCAGAAAAATGTTTTAAAACAGGGTCGGTAAAATAGGGATCGTATACCTCTATTCACTTTTCTGGTTTCAACTTTTCGCAGTTTCGTTCAATTAACGAGTTCGCAGATAATT
>JABFQM010003160.1:0-12551 GCA_022816865.1 Zelostemma sp. ZL-2020
GAGGAGGAGGAGGTGGATGAAGTGGAGGACGATGTGGAGTTAGAGGAGGGGTTATTAATGTAATTTACATTTAAAAATATTTAAAAATTTTCCGCTTTGTACATAATAAAACATGTTTCAACAATCGTGTAAAAATGTTGATTTAATACTTCCGCAAAAGTCGCGTTTCTTTCTTTTCCGAGTACTCGAAGTACTTTCAAGCCTGTGAAAATTGCCGGTGAAAATTGCCATCGATATAATTTTAAGCAAACACATTTCATCGTACGTGAAACTGTAACCGAAAGATGAGAAAATGTGTTTGATGATGATAAATGAAAGTAAGGTTACGCATGCATCGGAAATAATAAAATCTTTCAACTATAATTTCTTGATGGTTTATTGATTCAACCTACTACATCATACGAAGAATTAATTGGTTTATACGAGGAATCGTGCGGTTTTGGTGTATCTGGTACACTTCTTAAACGGTGTAAATTACAAAAACAGGCAACACGATTCTGAACCTCGTAGGCAATCTTGAGAGGATCTACACCGATGGGTACGTTGCTGCAGGGCATATTCCGAATAAATCGACATCGTGCTGACCAGCGTTTATGATCCTCCATGGGATCGTCCTCAGGTTTCCAATTATTCATTTCGATGTCACACTCGAAACAACGCACTTTATCGCAACTCCCCGTATAATAAAATCCTGCTTTAGCCATAGCGTAAGCGGACACTGGTGATTGCCAGTTCAAGTAAGTTGCTAAATGCACTTGTTCGAAACGAAAATTCATTGTTTCTAAAGTGATCCGAGAGCAATCGACTCAAATCCAAGACTAAACACAATCAACACTCGAACTCTTCTTTTAACCTCGCTACCAGTCCTCACATTCAGATTGCATAGATTTTTCATTCTGTAATAAAGGTGATTCATAGCTCGATGACAAGGCTCAGTGCTTGTCATAGGATCGACAAGCAGTTGATGGAACGTCTCCAAAGTTCTCCTTAAACCAAATCCTCAAACGTCGAGCGTTCTCCGATGCGCAGTGATGATTCTGGATAGGTCTATGATATTTGTTGTATTGACACGCCGAAACTCGCAATTTTCGTAATGCTGTGCAGCCCATGTCTTCGAGATTGATAACTGGCATAGAATTTTCGAGCGTTTCTTCCAACCATATCTTTTTTTGTAATCCTTTTACGTATACGTGTTTTACTCCTTCCAACTTTTCCAGTAGAAGTTCTTTAAGCTCACTGTAGGATATCTCACCACAATCCCATGGAATTCCATGATGATTTCGGATGAGCCATGAATTACTGCTTTTGAATTTCGCAGGCAAGCTTGTCCATGTACAGGGTGCTTGGAAAAGCAAGGTTTCCACGTTTTCCTCGAACACTTTTACAATTGCAAGTTCTTTCACAACAAACTTATGGACGTATGTTGTTGGAACGCTTTGAGAGATCTCGGGTATTTCGAAGCCTTGCACGTCAACAATGACTTCCATGATTAACCTTTAGCTTTTACCTTGACACTGCTCGCGTAACATGGTTGCTCCTTATAAATAACTAAGAAAATCATTCATGACCTTGAATGATTTATTCATTTTTGTTTTACATAAGCATAACTTTCTGCGTCATAACTTTCGATTTCATAACCTTGATTCTACGTCGTAACTTTAGATTTTATAACCTCAGTCATCATAAATTGTGAGGCGCAAACTAGGTTCTAAGAAAAGAATTTTTATTTTTTATTTTTTTATTTTTATTTTTTATACATCATCCATGGTTGAAGAGCATTTATTTTTCAATACATAAATATGAATATCATTTGTCTCAAACAGTAGCGCTTAAATATTTACGAATTCGTAGTAGTATAAACCGAGATAGCGCAGGTAAAGATGACCAGCCTTCGCGAGTTCTTTCAGCTCTTCCACTCGCTCTGCACGAACTCTGTGCAGATTTTGCAGGAACAATATTCTTTTCGAAATGATGATGTTAAAAGAGTCTTCTATGTTGATGATAATTCCTGAACGATACTTTGCCAACTGGGTGATTTTATAAATTTCATCAACTTCTAATGTAATCATGCTTCGAGTTGGTAAAAGAGGAGCGACTTTGTTGAGGTCCAGAAACGCCATTGCTGACTCATCGTTCCAACACTGCACTGTTTGCGATTTGTTGTCACTCTTTTAACGCTTACATTTTCACGAATTCGCAAGAGTTGAACTTGCTGCCTAAGTAGCGCAGGTAGAGGATACCAGCTGCTGAGGCCTCTTCGAGCGCTTCGCACTCCTTCACATCCGCAACCAGCAGTTTCGATAATCGAGCGGGCAAAAAGACGTTGAAACTGTCGTCCATATCAATGACGATCCTCTCCCCATACTTTGTTACAGCTGTCTTTACAGCGGTGATTTTATACGTTTGATCCGTTTCTAATGAAGACATGCTTCGAGTAGGTAAAAAAGTATGCTCGAGACGAGCGACTTTATTTAGTTTCAGAAACGCCATAGCTGACTTGTGACTGTTTCAGCGATTTGATGTCTTACTGTTTACAATTTGCTGCTACGCTGATGCTCTATAAACAAATCTTTCACCCCACCTCACATAGAACATAACACTCATAAAAGGGCATTATGAAATGAAAAATATCCATTATGAGAAATAGTGCTAGAACCCAAGGTAACTGATCATTATTGACGCGTGGTACTGACCTACGCCGCAGAGTATGTTTTTTATTGAACAAGAACCGGATGGAGGTCACAGCGGAGAAACGTTTTCCGTGTCGTAATTAAATTTTTGATCATAAACCCGACGCCAGATTGTCATCAAGGTCTCCTTTTACATGATCTATTCCATAACAAAAATAATTCGGGGGACCCAAGGTGACTGAGCATTTTCGACGCGTGGTACTGACCTACGCCGTAGAGTATGTTTTGATCATAAAACCAGCGCCAAATTGTCATCAAAGTCTCGTTTAGAGATGACGCAACGTTTTTTTTTCTTTTTCCTTTTTATCCGGGGTGGAAAAAAATTTTCGTGCAAGATGATGACGACAACCGAACGAAGGTCACAGCAGCCCTAATTATTCTCGAATAAGTTCATGGTCGATTGCGCCAAAAATCCATGGGAGGTGGATTGGGGTCATTGGACGGAAATTTAGGTCATTGGTAGGAGGAGTGGGGGTATGGGCCGAGCACGCATAGGAGGTAGAGTGGGGGCGGGCAGAACTCTCTTTGCCTTACTACTTACCACGTTAAATTGTGGTGAGATTTATGAATTTTAATGAATAAACAACGTCTAAATAGCAATAGGGTAATTAAGAAAGAAACGAAAAAAAGAGACGAAAAGAGGGAGAAAGAAATAGCAAGAGAGGTATGACAGATCTCTACTTATTCTACATATTTAAAATGATGCCAGAAATGTACTTTCACGTTCAAATAGTTTTGTCAACGTATTAAAACGTTGACTATATTATATAAGTACATCGGGAGGCGAAGGGAAAGGGAGATTTTTATTATTAAAACATCGTTTGGTTCTGCAATAGCTGAAATGAAAAATACGTCATAAGTTGGTTCATTGTAATTGGTTCTCTTGTAATATGGTAAATTAAACCGAAGAAAAATGTAATTTTAGTGTTCGATTCGGAATTAGTGTTTAAGCAAGGAAGTTTACGAGCTTGAAATCGAAGTAATTCAGTAAAAATATTCGAAATATTGAAGTGTGTTCTACGCGACGTATCTCCGATTATTAGTTTGATGTAACTCATGTAGTTGATTGCACTTATTAGTTAATAACTCGGAACTGTTTAATCAAGACTTGAAAATGGTACGGAGTTTTTAATATGGAATCTGCTAGAGAAGCAATTGACTCGGGACGCTCACGGATGCTCACTGGGCCTGACTCAGTCACTGGCAAATAACAAAGATTTCCGAGCACAGGCAGACCATCCCTTCCAAGTTTACTTCTTTTCATCCCCTCTCTACGTACGTGAAAGATTCACGTTTTCTTCGTTTCGACTGAACTGGTTTTACTGGAATGCATTTTTCGGTGCAAGAACCGCCTGAGCGCTCGGCCAGTAGGCAGAATAGGGGATGACGCACGGCGAACGCGTCGAAAGATAGAACGAATTAATTCACAACGCAACAATCAACTCGTCGTTTTTCCGTTAATATTAATCGAATCGAATTGATTTTTACGTAGAAATATTCTCCTGGCTTGAGCGCTTCTGACAAATATAATTAAAAGTCAAAATGTTTATTCATTTAAATATTAACAATGAATAAACTTTAAGTTGCGAAAACTGATTGTTAATTTGAAAAGTGATCAAAAAGACTGATATTACCTTATTTTTCATACAAATGAGAGTGCTACATACTTTGAAAAATTAAGATTAATTAATATTCGTAGCAACGGCATGGATAAATAAACAAGCGCTCACGAGATCAGCTAAGCTTTTTTCAATACTCCGATCGCGATTGCAAAATGTTATCATAAGAAAAGTAGGTGTACTCATTGTTGAATGAATAACAGATTATTTTATTATGATTACTTTGTACATAATTTTTATATTGACCGTATCTTGCTGAAAAGGCATATTTGCAATGAATTTTGATATAACGAACGTGGTTTTCCGATAATTTTTTAACACAAGAGACGTCGCCATGGACTCAAGAAACTAAGATACATATAATTTTCGAAGCAATTTGTTCATATTTGGCCGAGTAATCGCGATCGGAGTACAATGTATTGAAAAAAGCTGGGCTGATCTCATGAGCGCTTATTTATTTATCCATATCGTTGCTACGAATATTAATTAATTGATCTCAATTTTTAAAGTAACACTCTTATTTGTATAAAGAATAAGGTAATATTGGTCGTTTCGATCAATTTTCAAATTAACAATCAGTTTTTGCAACTTAAAGTTTATTCATTGTTGATAGTTAAATGAATAAACATTTTGACCTTTAATTATATTCTTCAGAAGCGCTTAAGCCTGGAGAATATTTCTACGCAAAAATCAACTCGATTCGATTTATATTAACGAAAAAACGACGAGTTGATTGTTGCGTTGTAAATTAATTCGTTCTATCTTTCGACGCGTTCGCCGTGCGTCATCCCCTCGTTTGCCTACTGGCCAAGCGCTCAAGCGGTTCTTGCACCGAAAGCCTTATCTGAAAGCGCAGTAGGAGAGTCAAACAAAGATAGAAACAAAAAAAGGGAGAAGCAAAAATCTGTCTCTTCAAACGGATATATTGCTTCAATAGTTTACCTCTTTTTCACTAAAGTGATACGAAAATTGATAACAAAAACAGTTTTCCGCGAGAAAAAACATGCTTCGTAAAAACAAACATGACTTTTATGTTCAGGCCATAACAATCCATCGCCGTCGATTGCATAACTAGACTCTTTGACGCTTTCACTGTTTTTCAAAACAATCAGCTCATTAATACCATGTAAATACTTTGAAAGTTCAAATTGTGCAGGAATAGGTGTTGGATCATGTATAGTACATATTAAAATAACATAAATAATAACGTGACTTTATAGAATGATATTTAATGATACACAAGTTTGACAGGTTTGATAAGTTAGATACATAGCAATCACCTTAAAAAGTTACGGAGTCTTTAATCTTAGTGAAGGTGGGATTAAAGACTCCGTGCATCGTCGAAAACATGCCAGGAAGTGAGTACAATAATTATTGTCAGATCCAAGACAAAATTTCATACTAAATCGGAAGTTATTATTGCTTTGTGAATCAAAAAATATACTATTGACGTTTTTTGAGGATGGCAGATTCATTTTCGATGTCGAATTGAAAAGCTCTTTTTACCCATGTGTTTTGCTTTTTTTCTTATACGGATTCTACTTCTGCACTGGAGCTTCGATATAATGCCTCCGTGTTTAGTGCCGCTTTCCAGCTGCTAAGCTCGGAAAAAGGTTCGAAAAACAGCATGAGGTTTCGACCGTTCAGTGCCGTGTCTGTGGTACTATTCGCTTCCGCGTAACTAACATAGACTATAGCCAATGGAAAAAAGTGGCCCTGCGCCTCTTTAGATACATCGGTGCCGTCTCGAAAACGTGAGACCATGATAAGCGGTTTCAATAAAGTGCCAAGAGCCGAAAATTTTAGCACAATTACGGGGCTCCAGTGTACTTATACCAATTTTATAAGAGCCTTTTAAGCATATATTAAAAACCACAAGCCTCATTTACTTTTTTAACAAGCCACATTCTTCAGCGATTTAAACAAGAGGGATGCTTTTTTATCGTATCCACTAATTTGAATTTAATACTATTGCGATTCAACATTGCAGAATTTAAACAATTCATTGAATCAATGATCTTTGGAACGGCGTTCACTGAAGTGAGAGGGGGTTTGGTGGAATGCACACGTAATTTATAGTGTCATCATCGATAATATCTACATAAGTTACTTTAGACTTTATTTCCGTTATGGCCACAGTTATGACGGAACCGCTTTGTCTAACTGTTCGAAAAATATGTGACACTGACATTTCGGTGATTAAATCCTCGCAAACGAAAGGAGTAACATTCAAAAAACATCTGTTTTCGATAACAAAAAAGTATTTAATCCTAGCTATTGTACCATTCTGCAGTTGACAATAAGTATTATTACTTTTTTCGGGTCTTGTATAAAGTACGCTGTGGAACATTGTGCCGTTATAGAAACATTTTGTGTACTTTGATTTGGAACTATTTACTAAACCACTTAAAAGAGCATTTTCTTCGGATTTAATTTCGTTTGCAGGCTGACGACGATTGAAAATATGTTTGCAATAAAGCCAACAGGGTTTTTCTAAGTTGATAAGTTCAGTGCGGATTTTAAATTCACTCATTTCGAAGGTTTTTCTTGTTATTTGTTCAGCTATACCTCGAGAACCACTCGCTTTTTCTTGCAGTTTTTCCATCATGCTTTCGTAGGAAAAAGCGGAAGTTGCCCACAGTGAACCATTTTTGCGCACACTTTCAACAAGATGTAACAAAATGTGGACATTAAAGGTCATAAATTTTTTTCCATAAAATACTTGACAATCTCTCACGAATTCAGCGATGTCGGCTGTGCATTCTAATAAAGTGATTTCGTCTATTTCAGTGGAAAGCAAAGAATGAACAGACTTTACCAATAAAGCGTATGATTTAAGGTATTTTGGTGTTAAGATACCCATCAAGCAAGGAATACTGTAAATGTCCATCCAATACTGCCATTCTGATGCCTTCCACTGCTTCCGCTGAGTTAACAATTTCGGAAGACGATGAATTTCTTTGGTAGGTTTGATCGATACGAGTCGTTTATTTACGATATTTCTTTGGCTCGGTTTTAAGCAATCTTTGAACCAATATTCAGTTAACTGTCGAACTACCCCTAATAATACATTGTGCATGTATTCTGCACTAAACCCCCATACACAATCAAAATTGGGCAGAGATGTTAGAGCACATCCATCCTTGACTCCTCTAACGGTTTTTCCAAGGTCTATACTATCGTTGATATTTTTTTTATATCTCTTGTGACTTCAGAGCTGCACTTTTTCATTAGTTAAAACATATTTGACGACGCGATCAACGCATGTTCCATGCATATAGCACCACGAACAACCAAAATATCCGTTATACTGAAGACGATTTTGTAGCACTGGTCGAGCTACAGAATCGACTGGAAAACAAAAAACAAAAAAATGAAAAGTTATAGTTTCTCCAACACTGTTAACAACTGAGTTTCCTTTTTCAGCTATAACTTTCATTGCATCTACAAAAAACTTAAGATAAATGTTCATCAAATTGAGGTTTGGTTCTTCGCTCGTGTACCACATTGCAGCAAGAATTATAGTTTTAATACGTAAAGTCATTGGTAATTCATTTATGGTCAATTGAATCGGTGACATGCTTTTATTACCGCTGATGCGTACCGGTGCTGCATCAATGTTTACGTTGACCGATGATATGATATGTGATTTATTGCCATTTTTCAAATATTCATTTTCGATGTATCTTTCGCTATTTTGAACGTCACATATTACATTATTTTTACAATATTGTCTTTTTCGCTGATTATCTCGCAAGAGATTTTGAATTTTTTCGTCTTTTAATAATGAACGCAGTTGATATTCGATATCTACGTTTAGAAAAAAATTGTCGCGCAATGTGGATATAATGTATCGGCTTTTACATATGTCGCAAGTAACTATTTCACCTTTATTCGTTTGACTTTTACGTACTGGATCGGCAAGAACAGTGGGGCAAGTGGGACAATAAAAAACGTAAGTGACTTTCTCCTCCGATGGATTGAGGAGTTAATTCAATGAATATTGACTGAAGTTCCAATTTGCGAATTCCGGGCCTGCTAAAGTCTTCAATAACTCAAGCAGTGAGTATCTCGCTTTTTGGGATAAATTGTAGCGCAAGGAAAATGCTTGAAGCATATTTAATGCTTCCCACACGCTCGTATTTGATTTTCCGAGAACATAATCCAGTTCTCTAGTTCGTATTGTTTAACACTATCGTAAGAATCACCGTTCACGTCATCCTCTTCCTCTCTTTCGCTCTCACTTGACTCGGCAGAAGCAGCATCGCTTTCATTATCGCTACTTTGGTTGATTGGTGTGCATTCCGATATTACTAAATTATTGACACTAAAATTTCAAAATCGTTGCACATCGCGAGTGTGATGATTATTCTACAACGATGAAATTGTTTAAACAATAAAGTAATTCGTAATTCATAATGACTTGATCCACAAAATATTTTCTTTAATGTAACGAAACTTTTTTGTCAAGTCAACAACATTTTTCTTCCGACTGTTATTCTGACTTTTTTAGAAACCAAATTTACGTAAGGAAATTTATATTTACATTATAAAAACGTAACAAAAACAGCCAGGACGTATAAAAAAAAATTTAATTATTGATCGAAACTCTTAGGAAATGCTAGGTAAGCTAAGGCTTTTGCTAGGAAATCTCCCACGCACAATTACTAACGTTTCCTAGAAGACCTAGGAAGAGAGTAGTGCTAGGAAATGTTAGGAAGCTCTTCCGCGGGGACTGCTGGCGGATCTTAATTCTGAGATTCTCCAAAAAAAGGATCATTGGTCATTTGGTGCCAATGAGCAGAATTTTTAATACAGCAAACAATTGTTAAAAATACTCTTGATTTCTTCCTCAGCTTTTTCCAGGGCGACCTTTAGTGTACGAGATGTTTGCTCTGTTTTGCCGTCCTTTGTCTTCTTCTCCAGTTTATAATTAGCAGTATTCTAAAAGGAACACACGTTATTGAATGTTTTTCAGTAAAGTTTATTACATTTAAAGTACGAACTGCACCGCAGTACAAGTTGTACTTACACCGCTATACAAGTACTTGCTTACTTATGACTGCGTTTGCTGCAGTCATAAGTAAGGTATTTCAGTATTTACCTCGAGAATTGACTCTTCTAATTCGATTTCTTTATTTGATTCCGACACTTTTGAAGAATTTATTTCTTCATTCGTAATTCAAAGTAATCTCTCGCCAGTTAAAGTGTACGACAGCGCTACAATTTCGAACTGATGTTGACCACTGTACTCTCAGCTTTAAAAGAAAAGGTAAATCGGCTACATAGATAGCTACAGGAGAAAACTATTGGTCAAAAAAATTATGTTGATTCGTCAAGAACTAATATTAAGACTCCAAACTAAATTTGGCTTTGTCCTCTTTATAAATCGCCAAAACCGTTTTCCTCGATATGTGGCGACCAATTTGTCCAGGTAGAGGAGCTAACAGATCATACCGCATCAAAAGGGTACGAAAGCACTCGAAAAGTAGCAGTAATCGTACAACACGAATATTTTCGAATCGCCTCTCCGGATTATGCATCCTGCAATGAGTAAAATTCGTACGTTACTTGGCGCGATGGCAACTTTGAAAGTTTATCATATGGTCATTACGATTGATAGGTACAACTTACGTTCGAGTTCTTCGTTGAGCATTCTGCTCACTCTGGAAGCTTCAAGTAAGGCCCTCACCGCAGAAGTGTTATTTGGCCCTTTGTTTGACACTAGCGCCAGAACAACAAAACCACACGCCTGGAGTTGAACAACGACTTCCGTAATGAGTTGAACTAGATCGTGCCTACAGGTGGCTCCTCGAAAAAATCCATACTGAACGGAGGTCATTCAGCCGTCGTATAAGCCACGTATCATGAATGTCGTCGAATGGTTGGACAATTCATAAGTACGGGTGCCTCTTGCCCGCTCTTCTCCTGGACTCATCTTCAAACCGAAATCGACAATACCTCCGAGAGAGCCGTGTTTCTTGTCGAAGTATATATTTTCTTGCAGAGCAATTTCGTCCACTATGAGCGAAATGTACTTCTGGATTTTGTTTCCCGGCTTCTCAAGAAATGCTTTTAGGTTGTCGTAAATGAAAGAATTTCGGCCAGGCTTCGAGGGAGCATCTTGAAGAAGTGATTTTAAAGTTGAAACGGAGGGTAGAAAAGGGAATTTCAACTTCAAAATCGATCTGTACGTTTTTGGGGACGACTTCCACATTATTGCGGACAATGCTTTTTCCGCCTTCACGTAGCGCCTAGCCTGTTGACAGAAAAATGGTGACAAGTAATGAGCGCTGCAATGCCAGCTCTACCGGTACTGCAATTGCTCCCACACAAATCAGTAATACCTGTTTCGGTTTGTCTTTGTTCCTGGTAGCCATAGAGAACAGAAGCTGGAGAGACTTCGGCAAAGAAAGAAATTCTTCAGAAAAATTGTCCCCAGCCATTTTCTTCCAATACTTTTTTTGTGCTCTGAGCCGGCTGATGGTCCTTTTGTCGTTATATTTCCGGTTGGCAATTTTCCTTCTGGCGGCTTTCTTGTCGGAAGAACTGCTCTTGCCGTCGTATAACGCCCGACATTTAGCGCACGCGATAAAATGTATTTCGCCGTGAGTGGGGCATAAAAGCAGACTGCTGTTTATATTATCCTGCTGTTCTTGATCGTTTCAGAGGCAATCATCTGGAGGAGTGACTTATGTTGAGTCTTGAGTTCAGACCTTGAAATTTTTTTACAAAACGTCATCGTTTAGAGGTTTATTATGCCCGTCCAGTATAGCGGTGAAAGCCGGGCTCACGTTTAGCAACATCTCCAGGACAGAGTCTGCTTTCAGAGGCAAAGGAGATACGCTACAAGGGTGGGAAAATGAAGCATTCGGTTCCTAATGAGAACCATCCGGAGGCTCCATAATCTGCTCAGGGATGTCGTCTCGAGAAACTTAAAAGCCATTAGCAAAGTCATCGTTTCGGGCAGACTTCCCGTCGGAACGGGATCCGACTTCAACAACATTTCACCTCCGTATCCTTTAAAGGCTGCAGGCAAGAAATGCCTGTGACATACTCTTTGCAAGCAGAGTTTTCTTGGACAAACATCTGTGAAAATGTAACATATCGCTAAATTATTAGCGATACGTTTTATTGTTTAACTGGTCTAATTATTCATTCTATGAGCTGGTTTAACTGAACCGCTCTGTTGGCGAGTGTTCTTTTTCCCATTATTGCGACTGCCAACAATAGCACGAACATCGCATATCCATAAGTCGACAATACTTTTGAGCACCAGCAAGTCCTAAGCCAAGCAATCCCATGACGAGTATGAAGCGTCTGTACATTTCGTACGAGTGCATTACAAATGAGCATGAAGGTATTTCCTTTGATTCACACTTGTCACACACCACGGTAATTTTGAATCTAAGACCACGATTACTTGCAGTATCAAATTTTACAGCACTATTGCATACTTTGCACTTCACAAACGTTAAAAGTGTAGAAAACACAGTGAAGAAATTCACAATGCGATACCCAATACTATTGTCTCGTGGCACATTAGATTGACTCCTAATTTTTTTTGCGGACGTACTAAAACTTTGTTCACTGTTTTCTGCCGTTTTCGGATTAAAATATTGTTTTCTCTTTTTCGACCTCGATTTATAAGCACCTTCTGTTAAACGCGAATTTAGAGAAACTTTATTGCGACCCATGATAAAAATGGGTCAAACCCAAACAAAAATATTCGGCAATGAAAAGCGAGCGCGATGAACTGTACAGATCGAAGACAGCAGCAATACTGTTCGTGGAATCTTCTTTTATTTTTAGACAGTGTATTTTGAAAACCGCGATGTCATTATCACATTTTGAATATACTCATCTCAGTGAAACGTATGAATTCTTCGTTTAAGTTTACCCCTTTACCTGCGGCGAGCAACCTGACGGCACGAAGGACCGCTCACGATGCGGTCCGCTACCTGCCTTGCGCTGAGTACACTGCGTGTGTTCACTTAAAACTCGTGTATCTCTGGCAATTTTGGTCAGAACCGCATGTAACTTTCGGGAAAAAATTTTTTTTCGTAACACATGCACGAAAAGCGCCATTTTTCACACTCGCGGATAATTTTGTCTCGGCAAAAATTGCGCCTTCCGTGCAGTTTTACGAAAACTACGGTGTGTAGCATGTGCGGGATGGATTTGTGGACTCATGTGATTGCCACACTCGCTTCGCTCGTGCGGCAAACGTCACATTCGCCAA
>JABFQM010003161.1:0-12548 GCA_022816865.1 Zelostemma sp. ZL-2020
AAATATCCGAGGTGTCAAAATCCGATCGTCCATTTTTGACAGCCGTCTGCTCAGCTGTCAAAAATGGACGATCGAATTTTGACACCTCGGATATTTCGGAATTGTTTTTACATATTTATGACTGTTTTGTGTGCTTCGAATCGGTTTCACCGGCTAGACAAATTGGTGCTGGTTGTTAAAATATTTTCATTTCTCGGTTTATTTAATTATTGCGACGTACAGGACGGTGCAAAGTTTTCTCGCTCTATCCTTTATTTTTCCCCGGAAAAATGCAATCGAAAAATTTTCGAAAATCACAACTACCAAAAAGTTACAGGAAAATACAAAATACCATAAACATCTACGAAAAACCGCAAATAATATAAAAAACTCATCGTAGTTTGTAATATTTGTCAGTTTATATATTATTTGCAATTTATTGTAATTATTCGAACTTTTTATGGTCTTTTGTAGTTTCTGGCATTTCAAGTCGTATTTTTTCGTAACTTCCCATTTCCGCGAGGATTATCATTGGAAATAGTTAAATAGTTCGAAAAACCAAAGTTAATCTCTTCCAATTGGTTAATATTGTCATACCTGGCAGAGCAGCTGTCAAGCACACAATTAAACTCGCCGCAAAAAAAAAGGTCACCACAATGCCCCTCATTGTCGATTCGATGTATAATTAAAGTTGTTAATAGCTTGTAATCATTTAGGTGTAATCGAGGAACGATTACAATGCTTTCGTTGTAATCAGTATACTGACAGAAGTTACCGGCAGTCACAGTCTCGCGCGAAGAATATAAGAAACTGGCAATTCGCCAAGAAGAAGTCTCTTTTATAAGAAAAATCTATCTACAATTTAAAATGCATAAATTCATACACGATAACCCCGTCGAGGGGTTATTATTCGACGATAACCTTTTTGAATAATGCATCTGGCTCCTGTAAATGCAAACATGAAAAATATTACTGTTTTTATTAATAGCAAAAATACATCGTCGCTCTTAATCACACAAAAAATTAACGCGCGTGAATTTGGGTCAGCGTCGTAAATTTTCATGTATTTTCAGCAACGTTTTGGATGACAAAATTCTTTTGAAATTTACGAACTTCGAATTCTCCATCTGATCTTCATAAATGTTTAGTCTCAACAACGTAAAGATTCGAATTTGTTGTTCAATCGGAATATTCGGGATTCAGATTGCGCGAATCTTCTTGAAATTTGGCGAACTGACAATATCGACGTAAATAAGTAACTTTTCGAATTCAGAAATATCGACGAGCGTATTAATAATTCTTCTCGTCTTCGTGTTAAAAACGCCACATGCGAATAATCTAGTAATTACTTGGGGAAGATTGTACCAATGAACTTTGCAGCAATTATGCAAACAAAGCAACAATATTTTCTTTCTTCGCGTTTTGCAGTGTTAAAATTTATCGAGATTACTTTCGTTGTTTCTATTGTACAATTATTCGAACAATATGTGAATTATGAGCGCCGATAAACGTATTTATTGATAAACGTCGCTTACGGAAATTGAAGTGCCAAATTTACATTCGATTACATCACGTTGGCCTAAGTTGTTTTCCAATTTAAACGATTTTGCCGTCGTCACGAACGACAAAACAATGTAACAAGCAAAAACATGATTTCTTAATCGAAAATATTTTATCCGCACATTCGAAAGACTGTTATGAAATATTTTCATACGCTTCGGTAATACTACAAGTTTACATTAATTACACGTTATCGTAATTGTGTGATTAATTATTGCCAGTGAAACTGAATCAATCCAGAAAATACTTAAAATTACGGTACTAAATTAGACGAAATTCAACTCGAAAAAAACGCTTTGAGTTTTTCTAGAGCTTTGCTTCGATGAGAAATTTGATTTTTCGTTTCTTTTGGCAATTCGGCGTACGTTTTTTCGTGGCCTTCGGGTTGGAAAATCGAGTCCCAGCCGAAATCTCGAGTGCCTCGGGGACTGACGATGATCCCGTTTGTTCTTCCCTGGAAAAGGATAACTTCGTCGCCTTCGCCGCCCTCGCAGAAAGCGAAAGTACAAACTGCCTGCGCGCTTTTGTCGTCCCATCCGGCCAACATGTTATGAAGCCCTTCTGGTTCCAACTTGTCCAGGAACCATTTGATGTAGGGCCCGGGCAGGCCTTTCATCGCGTTAAAGCAGAGACACGTGTCCTCGATAACGACGGGTCCTTTGACTATCGCAGCAGCGGCTAAGCACTTTTTCCTGCATATGTCTTCGATTTCTCCTTGCAATTCTGGGAGGTCGATCTTATGGCTCGACACCTCTCGAGGGAAACCTTTTCCTAAAATCGCCAGGAATTCTTGGAGCTTCTTCGCGTTCCCCGTGACAAAGACGATGGGTTTTGACATTTCCTGTAAATTTATCAATGGTATTAGATATTTATCATGTTTTCAATAGTTTACGCGATTTTAAATAATTTATACTTTTCGAAAATAAAAAAATTACGATTCAACAAGTTCCGGGTTTTTCCGTCTTTTTTGTTAGTAAATAACAAAGTTGTCATTGTTTTTTGGGTAAAAAGTCAGTTTTTTCATACACGACAAGTTTTGCGATGGTTTCAATTCAAATACAGTGTATTATTTTAAATTCTCCGCTCTAGGACTTGCAGTTGGCAGCTTTGAAGCATGATGCTGCTGGGGAGCATGTTTCTTTTCCAAAGGAAAAAAAAAGATGAAAACTCAAGCGTATATTCGATGAATTTGACAAACTCGACTTTCATAAGGTCATAAAAATTCCTCTTAGAAAATGGTTAATTCGCGTGACGAGTTGAATACTTACAAAATACTGTTTTTTGCGACACCGAAGTGAAAGCAACCACTCGGAGCAACGTAAACTATAGCAAAGTAGACATTGCTGCCAACGTAATCCGAAAAAAGCACGTAACATTATTTTTGAATAAAAAATGCATTTATATATAATTATTGTATATATTCTTATTTCTTGACACACGTGAATTAAAAATTTCCTACCGCAAAAGATTCATCTTTAAAATTGAATTGGTCAAAAAGGGGTACGTTCACACGACTTATTCGAGATATCGCATTTCCTGAATCGACACTTTCAGTCCGCTAAAGAATCAAACAAACACAGCAACAAAAGCGCCCGAGCGTGAGCAACTGGGAACTGAGTACTGACTGTCTTAAATAAATTCAAAAATGCCGAGTCAGGAAGTAACAACGACGAAAGTGGTGGTCCACCCTTTAGTTTTATTAAGTGTGGTGGATCATTTTAATCGCATGGGAAAAATCGGAAATCAGAAAAGAGTCGTCGGAGTGCTTCTGGGTTGTTGGCGAGCCAAGGGAGTCCTCGACGTTTCCAACAGTTTTGCAGGTTAGAATACACATTCCGCGTTTACCCTCAATTTGTCAAACAAATACTCGAATTCAACCGAATTTTGTAAAACCGAAGAATCGCCGGTACATTTACTCATAATTATACACTACTTTTCGACTCGTGAATAACGAAAAAATTCGCGTTTTAGTTCCATTCGACGAAGATGACAAGGACAAATCGGTGTGGTTCCTCGACCATGATTATCTCGAAAATATGTACGGAATGTTCAAAAAGGTCAATGGTGAGTTGAAAAACGAAAATGATTTTTCCTATTTTTACGAATTTTCTACTAATTCAAATCGTTATTTTTTAGCTCGCGAAAAAGTAGTTGGTTGGTACCACACTGGACCAAAATTGCACCAGAACGACGTTGCAATCAATGAACTGATAAGGAGGTACTGCCCGAATTCCGTTCTTGTAATCATCGATGCTAAACCCAAGGATCTCGGACTTCCCACAGAAGCTTACCAAGCAGTCGAAGAAGTTCACGATGTAATTATTTTACTGTCATGAAACAACCCTACAATTCAATTTGTTAACAATTTCCTTTTTGTAGGATGGATCGCCGACTTCGAAAACTTTTGAACACATACCGAGCGAGATCGGTGCTGAAGAAGCGGAGGAAGTTGGAGTCGAGCATCTCCTCAGGGACATAAAAGATACAACCGTCGGTACTTTAAGTCAAAGAGTTACGAACCAATTATTAGGCTTGAAAGGTTTACACGAGCAAATTCGGGAAATTAGGGGTTACCTTGATAAGGTTTGTTTTTTTTATACAGAGAAATTTTTTTCTTGTTTATGAGAAATGTTACTAATGATTATTTTGATGTAAAAAACAGGTTGGAGATCACAAATTACCAATAAACCACCAGATCGTGTATCAACTACAAGACATCTTTAATTTGCTTCCCGACATGACGAAAAATACGTTCGTCGATTCCCTGTACATAAAAACGAACGACCAAATGTTGGTGGTTTATCTGGCGGCGCTGGTCAGATCCATAATTGCCTTGCATAATCTCATCAACAATAAACTTACCAATCGAGATGCAGAAAAAAAGGAGACTGATAAGAAAGAGACGAAAAAGGACGAGAAAAAAGAAGAAGAGAAGAAGGATGAGAAAGAAAAAGCCAAGGTGAAATAAGGAAGTGAAAAATATTTACAAACGTGAAGAAAAGACTCGATCGACGTGAAGTGTCATTGCGATTTATACAGACATCATGAGTGCAAACAGTTGTTTTCTAAGCCAATGTAACTGTATAAAATGCTAACAATTATTCAGTCACATAAAGTTCATCTCTCGATTGAGCAAGATCTACTGTTTTTGTTTTTATAATAATTTTTTCGATATTGATAAGAAACGAAAAAATATCAACAGTCGAAAATGATATTCTAAATATAATTTAACTATGGAAAAGTAATAAAGTTTTTCACCAAACTATAAAAAGCGCTTGGTTGGTATTTTATTACGTTTTGCAGTGCAGCATTTATTCATAGATACTTTACAAGCAATAACAAATTTATAAACATGTTAAATACAACTTCATTACTAATTAATTAATCAACATTGCTTATCAATAAAAGTTATTTTATTAGATAACATCAAAGTGAGGTCTATCATTTAAATAGTGAACATTGATGAATTGTTAAGTACGATAAACAGTTAATCATAATGCAAGTTATTCGGAATATTAATTTGCTTCGCAACCATGTGCGATGTGAATCCATTGGAAAACTACGTACAATAGGTAAGCTTGATTACTTACATTTTTATGTACACACTTGAAGCGAATAAAACTAAATGTACAAATAATCTCAGCATTAATTATTGTATTAAATTACGTTTTTTTTTTTCAGATAATTCATAAAATTCGAAATATTTCGAAGGAAGGTTCAGACGACAGAACCAGCTGTGAAAAATGTTAAATTCAGATTACAGTAAACTCCAGAACCCATACCGACGCATAAAAGTAAAGAAAGCTCCATAAAACTCTGCCACCGTTAACTTTTCCAGCCTCGTTAAAAACCATCGCTTCGAACGGTTCCATAGTGGTGTAATTGTAGTTCCGGAAGTACCAATCGAAAGGACTGCCCTCCACCGAAGCAGAGCCGTCTCTGTCGCTGGCGCTGCTCTGACTTTCCGCCTTCACGCTCGACGAATTCGTCACCGTCGTCACTTTACTGCTGTGCTGAATACGCTCGGTGATGCTGCCAAAAATCGGCGATGGTATTTTGGTGATCGTGGAACGACCGCTCGTCTTGGACGAAGAAACTTGACCCCCTGGCACCAGAAACGCGGACAGCGCAGAAGCTTCCATGCCGCGATTCTCGGGCGTTGAAGTTTCAGGATTCGTTGGTCGAGTCGACGAATTCGTTTCTTTATCTGAAATTTTGTTTTTGTAGAAACCAGAGCTTTTCAGCTGGACTTTCTCGGATTCAACTTACGCATGGATTCGCCTTGGGTTACATTATGCTGAACTTTATCGACGGCTTTTAAATTGTCCTTCGTCTTGGAAGCGAAAACTTCCATGGACGCCGTCACGGTTTCCTTGACCACGGCGTTCCTCGTGGATCTTGGCGTGGTCCAAACTATGCGACTCGCGACGTCGTCCTCTCCGGCTTCCAGAGCCCCCTCCGGACCGACTTCCAAACTTTCCCCGTCGTAAATTTCCGTGGACATCTCGGTTTCGCCAGCCTCCACCGACGGTATCTGCACTACCCGAGTCATCAACGACTGTTTGGGCTCTTGAGTAACAATTTTCTGAAAATAAATTAGAAGTTAATTTTTTCAGACGTATGAGGAATCGTGGAAATCTTCACCTTGGCTTCGACCGCGCTTGGCAAGGACACGGAATCCTGCACAGTCCCTACAGTTGACAACTCTTCTCGCTCGTTTGGAACCGCGCGAGTCTTGTTCCTCAGTCCATTGGTCCTTTCGATCTTCGCGATCGTGTAATTCGAATGCTTGAACCGCTTGACTTCTTCGAACACCTTCACCAGGGATGAATTCTCTTTTTGGTCCTTACTGGGATCCGCGATGGGAATGAATCCACCCTGAGCCTTCGGCAGCGGGACAAAACCACCCCTGTGAATTTCTGGGGTTTGGAACCTGATGCGACTTCGTCCAGGCCTGTTCATCGAATCATCCTTCCGCTGGGATTTCTTGCTCGAGTTGCCCCAGAGATTGAAATTCAGACTCGGAAGAGGAACCCCAAAGAACGTGAAACCTGAGCTGCTTGGCGAAGGCGAATTCCAGGGACGTTTTTTCCCTGGAATCGTGCTGTTCTTCCCGAAATTTTTTGCAGGGAGCTGAGGTCTGCTCGGAGAATTCATCGCGGCCATCGAGGACAAAGTCGGTACTTCCTGATCGTTGTTCTCGGAATTGCTCGGCTCCGTGGAGTTCGTCTGCACGTAATCCGCGTAATCCTCGTAGAAATATTCCGCGTCGAGCGACGGATGCTTCAAATTCATCCAGTGCGAATTCGACTCGTAGCCTGTTTCGAAAGAAATTACAAAGATTGTACCAACTACGAGGAGCCTAAAAGTTTAATCAGCAATTGTAAACTTGATCTTTTTGTAGGAGCGGAAACACGAGCTTGAAGTGCGAATTACCGGACGGCATTGTCGGCGAGGCAGCTTCTATGGTTTCAGTTTCGCAGCCCAAGTGAACCGGATCCAACTGCCTTTCGCGCTGGCAGTCCTGCCTGGAAAGTTGGACTTCCTTGAAAAGCGAGCCGTCGGCGCATCTCGGTCCCTCCGTGGAAGCTTGTTGCAGCCACCCTTGCAGCCAAATCATCCCGCAAGAACAAGACAGCGGATTCCCTGTTTCGGAAAGAAAACCAGGGTTATTTTCCATCTCGAAAAACGCGGAAAAACCCACCGTCGATGTCGAGGACGGCGATGTTCGACCTCAGGCGTTTGAAGGCGTTTTCCGAGACCGAGGCCATCCTGTTGTGCCTCAAACTCAGCACCCTCAACCGGGGCATTTCGTCGAAAGGAGAACCCTCGATCTTGCAGATGCGGTTGTTGTCCATCTAGAAAATTTGCGCGTTACGCAACACGTGGAAATGAAATTACAGGGTATCTTGTATGTAAATTTATGCGAGGATACGCAACGCTCGTGATTACGGCATAATCAGACGATGGAAAACGCTTCCACTCTCGGGATCGAGAAAGCGGCTCACCTTCAGCTCCACGAGCCATTCCATGGTGGACAGATTATCGCTCGAGACCCTGGAAATGCGATTGTTGCTGAGGTCTAACACCTCCAGTGACCTTAAACTCTCGAGGCCCGTGTGATCCAGACCCGGCAATAAATTGTGGCTGAGGTTCAAGAACAGAAGGTGAGGGACATTTATAAACGCGCTGTTCGAGATCTCTCGAATTCGATTCTCTTGTAACTCGGTGCTCTGCAGCATCGGAAGCTCGGAAAACGCGCCGCTTGGGATCACCTGAAATTCGAGGTTTTATAATTCGGAATTATTTTTCAGAGGTTCCCGAATCAAACCTGGATGCGATTCTTGCCCAGTCGAATGGCTTGAAGTTCCGGCAAAGATTTGATGCAGTTTCTCTCGATGACGCGCAGATCGTTGTTCTCAAGGTCGATCAGAGACAGTCTTGGAAGCCGGACGAAAGCGCCTTCCCTCAGCTCTTTTATCCGATTCCTCACGAGTTTCAGCTCCAACAAGGACGTCAAACTGCTGAGCGTTTCCGGGGAGAGAATGTTCAGCTTGTTAAAGCTCAGATCCAAAACCTCCAAGGTCGCCAAACCGTGTAAAGACCTGGGAAGCTCGGTCAGCGAATTATGCGACGCTTGCAATTCGCGCAAGTCCCTGGAGAACGCAAAAATTCAAGTTTCGAAAACGATGCATTTTTTTTTCGATGAAAGCGGAGTAAATGCACGAGTTCAACGCGTTGCGAGGAACGAGCTCGACACGCCACGGTGATGATGCCCAACGGTGCAGGGGACATTAACGCAAGCACGGAGTGAGCGTACTTTCTAACAATTTGTTCGTGACGCAACTGAACGAGTGCGAGTGAAACCGCTTTTCTAACGCAGCGCAAGTGTACTTCTAGAAAAATGCATTCTTTCGCTTATCGTTTTTACGATCGGGCCAAAATTGTACTTTGTAATTCCGATTCGATAACGCATTTTCCGTTACATGAAAATTGTAATTCGTTTTAGTTTCTTACCGCGTGTTGGCGAAAGTAGGGTGCGGAATCTGCGCCAAATTATTCCGGCTGAGATCGAGCATCTGGAGCCTGCTGTTCTCGTGGAAAATGTCCGGCCTGATGACCTCCAGCCGATTCTCGCAAAGATTCAGCTCGACCAAACGCCTCAAGGACCTCAAACTCCGGCCGTGCAACGCCATCAGACGATTGTATCTCAAATCTAGCTGTTCCAAATTCGAGAGACCTTCGAAAATGCCGTCCTCCATGAGAGTCAAAGCGTTGTAGCCCATCTGCAGTCTTCTCAAATTCGGGAGCTTGCTCAAGGACCCTGGCGATATTCTTTCAATCCCATTAGCGCTGATGTCGAGGGTCTTAAGGACCGGAAGCGAAAGAACGTGAGAAGCAAGAGGCGGCAGCGCGACGATGCGGTTCATCGGGAGATGCAAATGCTCGATGTTTCGGGGCAAACCGGGTATGACTTCGAGTAGCCGATTCCAGCCAACGTCAAGCTCGTAAAGGTTGCTCAAGTGCCGGAAGGTCAAGGGATGAAGAACGGACAAAGCGTTGCCGGAAATGTTGACCTGTTCCAAAGTCGGCGTCCTCAGGAAGGAATCCGGCTCTATAAGGGCGATGGAGTTGCCGCTGATGTCCAAGCGTCGCAGGTTCTGGAGATTCCCCAGTAGGCTAGAGTCGATGTGGCGGAAGTAGTTGCTTGAGAGATCCAGGCCCTAAAGAATCAAATGATAATTGCGCAATTTTTACAGATAAAAGCGAGAATGAATTCACTCGCACCTTGAGTGCGGGAAGATTCCAGAAGGGCGTTTCCAGAATATTCGACAGCGAATTGTTCCGCAGTCGCAGTTCCCTCAAGGCCGGCATCCCGGTGAAACTCTCCCTCTGGAGGAAGTTCAATCTGTTATGATCCAGATGTAGCCGCTCGATCGTGGGATGACCTCGTAAAGCCCCGAATGGTATTTTCTCCAAGAAGTTGTAACTGAGGTCCAGCAACTTGAGCTTGGGAAGCGCCTCGAGGATGGCGCGGAGCTCGGAGACGTGGTCAAGGTCGTTGTCGAGGAGCCACATCTCCTCGAGGCTGCCGCCCCCTCGTTGGAGGTAAAAGAACTCCGGGTGGATGCGGTGAACGGAATTGTGGTTCAGGTCTAAAACCCTCATCAAAGGCACGCGCTGGAACGCCCCGGAGAATATCTCCACCACACGATTTTCCGACATGGACAACCTGGTGAGCATGGGGAGGTCGACGAAGGACGATTCTCCGATTTTGGTGATGAGATTCCGATTTAGGTTTAGGACAGAGAGAGAAGGAAGATCCATGACGGCGTGGCCAATCATTCCCGCGTCCACGATCGCGTTCCCGACGAGGGAGATTTCTTTTAGCTCTGGGAGGCCTATCAGCGCCCTGGGATGAATCCAGTGGATCCCGCAGTCGCTGATGTTCACCAGGGTCAGTCTCGGCAGATCGCGCAAGAGTCCGGCTTCCAATCGAACCAACCCGGGACTGCCGAAGACGTGGAGTTGCTCCAGACTCGGCAAATCCCGGAAGTTACGGGGCGTCAGTTCCACGAGCGACGGGGAATTGATCTGGAAAATACGGGACCCGTCGATAGCGTCGGCCGAGCTTTTTACCCGTCGCTGAAAAAACTCTACCTGCAAGTAACGCAGTTTCGGCAAACCGGAGAACTTCGGCAACCTTTTCATGGTCTTGCTCTGGAGCGTTATCGCCTCGAGACCTTGGAGGCTTTCGAGACTGTCTTCGGGAAGAGATCTCAGGTCAGGCTCGACGACGAAAAGTTCCAGGAGGGAATCGTTCAATCCTTCTAACCAACTCGAAGAAACTCTCTCGAGGCGGTTGTTCCTTAGCATCAGTCTGAGAACCCTCAAGCTGGCGAAGACTTTTCCTGGCAGGCTCGGCAGGTTATTGTTCTCCAGGATGAGCTCGTCGATGGGGTGTCCCACGAGCCGACTCACCGCCTTTAAACCCTCGAGAACCCTCGGCAGTTCGCTATGGCTGCACCTGAAAACGTTGAACGTACTCTTTGAGCATCTTCCGTGGAAGATGAGACGAGTGAAGGGCGAAAAATCGCGAACCAGATTTGGAACTCCATGTCCCTGGTGGAACATCTGCATGGCAAGATTTTTTCTTGGGCGGGACAGCCGTATTCCGGGCTGATCTGACCGCTGGAACCGGTCGTGTAGAGAAGAAGGAAGACCGGGATGAGAAAGCCTCCGGCTTCCGGTGGCTTACCCATGATTCATCCGGACAATCGTCTGGTCAGGGCTTCGATCCACGCTGCCGCATTGCCTGAAAGGGAAACGCCATTCTCATCGCCGCTCGCTCGTGTCGGTCTTGTCTGAACATTTTCGAGAGCGAAAACTTTCCCAAGGTCGGAAGAGCCGTCGAAGGAATTTGCGACGCGGAGATTTTATGGGGTATAAAAGAATGGAAACTCAGGAGTTAGGGGAGATAAGAATCGCCTTTACCGAATTGCTACAAAAAGTTCATTAGGGGTAATTATGATTTTTAGGCGCGCGTTGCGGCGTGAAGTCTGTTGCCAGTTGCGAAGTATGGACATTGTGTTATGGATTTAAACGATCCGACGTTGGACGTTACGGTGTACGAGTAAGTACTGAACACTTGCGCGCGTCACGCTCGCATACGAAAAAATTGACGCTCGTACCGTAAGCTAAAGACCGCTAGGACAATAATCATCATCTGTAATAATTGCTGTTTCTCGCGGCTCGAAATGTCCAATTGCGAATGAAACATTCTTTCTTTTAACGAGTCAATCTTGAAATCTGGAATGGTTTCAGGGAAATTGAATATTAATTTTCTCCTTTTCAATGCGTCAATATTTGTTATGAATTTATTATTAAACACAAATCGTGATAATGAGCAGAAACGCTAATTAATGACTCGATTGTTGAATCGCGATCGTTACGAGATAACGCGAATTCTCAACACCTTGCAATTGATCGTAAGCGCGTTTCTTCATATTTTTTTTCTTTAAAGAAGACATTTTTGTAGCGATAATGGAATCTTTCCCACGTCATTTTTTGTACCGAATGCATTGTGCATTTTGACGCGGTCCAAGTCACGCGCCGGCAGATTCATTTCACAACACGTTTTCCATGAGTTTGCAAACGAGCCATCGTCCTGGAAAGTTGGCTGAACGTGAAGAATACGCCACACAATTGATCCATCGATCGATGATAACCACTTTTCGTCTCGAAAGAGAACGCGATTCGCTATAGGTCACGCGGAGAAAGTGATTTTTTTCATTCGTTGCGTATTTAATTTTGTCTCGAAGAAAATAACGATATTTTGTCGGCGTAAAATCGTAGAACAAGCTTTTTTCTGCGACTTTAATGTTTTTTGCACAAGCGAGCGTCACGAAACGCAACCGGAAACGAGTGGCGAAGCAAAAAAGCGAAGGAAGTTCGAAAAACTTTCTTCTCGGGCGCAAAACGTGAGCGCGAGCGCTCTGCGTGATTACCTGCATGGGCCACCAGGAACGAGTGCGTGCGGCGACAATCCTTGGAGCGCGAAAACGGAAATCGAACGATCCAGTTCTCAATCGTTTAACAAAGATACCGATGATGGGCGCATCGCAGTTAATGTAACATCGAATTTCCCGTCTTTCGAGGTCTCGTTTCGAACGCGAACTGAGCCGAATATTAGAAGACAATTCGCGTCAGAGCCCGGTGCACCCGGGGAAAATTGTGTAGGAGTCGAGGAAAGAGGGGCCGAGGATTGCGAAGTGCGTATGCAGAGACCGTGAAGACACGCTTCCAGGAAATCTCGGCTCTTTCCCTCGAATCTTGTACGAGCGCTCGAATTGCGGGGCTATTAACATTCTTTTTTTGAAAGAAGGGCGAAAAAAGGCACATTTTTGTCCTTCAAGCGCGACGTCGAACTTCTCTTTTTGAACGGTGACAAGAGAGTATCCGGGTCTCCCCTTTGAATATGATGGGGATTTATAAAGTGGAAAGTCCTA
>JABFQM010003162.1:0-12548 GCA_022816865.1 Zelostemma sp. ZL-2020
TTTTTTTTCGTGAAGAAGAAGATGTTGTTAAATAAATTATACTGGCATATTAAATGTAATTAATGACGTTGCGTTATAAATATTTTTTCTAATTCACCCTTGCATTAAAGTATCGATCCACCTTAACATCAATAAATTTCGATACAAATGCCCTGTGAATTGTTTCATTTTTGTTTTATTTTTATTTACAACTGGCCATTATAGGAACATCTTTTGGCCATTACTGGAACACTGACGCATTTTTCATATTTTTTTTTGCACTTTTACTTTGGTTGCAAAATTGATCTTTGAATAACATTTTCTCATGCCTCGTTTTTCGAATGAACCCACAATTACTTGAGGAAATAATAAAGTTTTGAAAAAATAGACTATAAAAAAAGATAACCGTTGTAATAATTCTTGAAGTATTGATGGCACGAGAAAACTTTCCATATTTTCAACAAAAATATATCAACATTATTTGTCCTGTTTTATTTATAACGAAATTTTGGATATAATTTTACCACTTTTCCAAGGGGGAATTGAATTTCAAATAGAATCGAAACTGGCCTCCGGACTGCTCTCTATAAAAAACATAAAAACTTGACGAATTAGAAGACTTTGACCATAAAGACTTTGACGCCTCGCGACTCTGATTTTTAAAAAGTTTATTTTCATAGTAAAAAATTTCAGAGGTGTTTAGTTCTATACTTAACATCCAAATGTTTTTTGTGTGTTTTCGCTTTCACAAACCTAAGAAAAGCGTTTGCACGGGCGTTTTTTTGCATGAAAAATAAAGTTTTTATCGATGAATGGGGTAAAAAGCTCCACCGTGTACAAGCGCAATACTCTAAACGTGCATAAATGACTCGAGTAGAATATCGTGTGAACGCTCGACATTACTACTGCCCGCATGTTACAGATGTGGTAAGAATTTTATTCGCTGTTAACAACCTTTACGACGTTTCGATTCAATTGCACACTCCGTAATGCGTCACGTTACACTGGTTTCGAGTGGATGTAACTGGCTCATACATTAAAACGCGTAAAAAAGAATATTCAATGGCCAACAACGTAAAACTCTTTTCATCGATACTAAACAATGCGGTACCAATTCCATTAAACTACTTTTTACGATTAGAAAATAAACTTTAAATCATATGCACCGGGTGACAAAGTGCATCGACTCCCTTTTTCAAAAATTACGCAATCACGAAATGAATTAATATTTCCAAAGCCCCGCAAGTAAACAGCGCCCAATTTACGTCGCAGCCCATTTTCATGTACAATTTCTCGAAAACATTTTAACATAAATAACGCGAACGAAAAGGACAGTTTTATTTATGACGTTCCATAGCGCGGCCCTGTACATATAAACGGTCAATGCATATAAATTCGGAAAATTTCGCAAACGGTTAAACGGCTTTAATATTAATGGCGAGATATAAATTCAGAAAGAGCGTGCGCGCCGCGCGTAGGTATAGGTGTGTACAAAAGCGCACACTTTTACGTTGGTATTTAAACAAGGGAGAGAGCGGTACGCACAGGAGGGTAAAATCTGGTCCCCATTGTACTCAGGTGTGAGGCGTGTGCAGGGGTGGCAGAAGGGGGCTAGATTTGCACACGCGGCACGAGCCGCTTCGACAAAGGGATGCATGGAACAGATTGGAAGCTATTCGGCTCATACGTTCTCTCTCTCTTCTCCTCTTTGTTCAACCGGGAGCTTCGACTGTCCTCATCCACCCCCGTTTACCGAATGACACGCGCGTACCCGATTCGTACACGTACGCTCATGACTTTTTCTGCTCTACCAGGGAAAAAGGTGCGCTTGTCATCCGCTATTATTGCGATGCAAGAATAATTTGTCACTTCCTTTTTTTGCCTCAACCCCCAACAGATGCGACAGAATCCGAAAAATTCATTCCAAGCTACGAGCTCGCGATTTGCATGCTCGGGTCGCATTTTTTCGCGGAGAAAGACGCAAAAAGGGGGGGAGTGATTGCGAAATAATCATTCGCGAATTGTAGCGGCGCGTGGGAAGTTTGGGGCCGATACAACAGGGCACCCTTGAGCGTGCACGCATCGAGTGCGTTCGTAGCGCACTGTTCCTTCACGCATAATTCCCGCGCTCGCATTTGTGTCGGTACGTACGTGGTCCACGATTCTCTTTTCGGCTATAGCCAGGCGCTTCATCCGTGCTCGGGTTATTGCATTACTGGCTTAGCCCATCGCTCCCCCCGAAAGCCCGAATCAGCACCCTTATTCCCCGTGTCTGCATATCTGTATATTATGTATGTACACATACATATGCACAAAAGCACGTCCGCGTGCATTTAATATATAGTAGAAAAGCGTTCGTGTGTGAATAACGAATGGACGTTAAGCATAATTACGAGCTCGTATTTATGACACGTTGCACGTCTTTCACCTTTCGGACCTTTTTTTTCAAGAAAAATGGACTTGGACTCGGACCCTAATAAATTTGATAAAAAAACCGTGTTTTTGGTAATTTCAATATGATTTGTTTGCTCGAAGCTCTAACGCATTCGTGACGCGACCTGTCTGGAATATATTCCTCCCGGAGCTTGAAAAAACATCGCTTCGCCGACCATTCCTTACAGATGATTCACGCTGTAACTCACGAACTTTTCCGTTTGCACGTTCAGTGCTTCAAACGATAAAGGGAGCATTAATTACCACGAAATTCTCAGCGTAGATTGTAGTATCCGAAGAGTAATTATCCCCGATGAAAATCGCCGCGACGTTAATTGTACGGAATTCTTCGTCCCCTTGAGGCGAACGCAACCGAATTTTTCATGTAACAAACGCCTCATTGTTGTTTCAAGTTTCGAGGCCCAATTGTGGCCGCTGCGCCGGGAGAGTTGAGAGATTTTCGACGCTGTCGCGATCTCATGGGGGCAGACGCTCGTTTCGGAAATTTCGCTCACCTATTCAGATTATACACAAGGACTACTGTTTCATAAAGCGCGACTGTGTGCGTGGAAATCTGGCCCGCATACGGGGTCGAAATCGAAGGTAAAACGCGCTCCCAACCCTTGGGCTGTGCTGTCCATATGGCGAGCAAGCCTCGGGTCCATAGGTAACTAAAGCCAGCCCAGACTTCTCGAGCGGCAAATGGCAAATCCTAATGAACGCGCAGTATGCCCGCTCTCATATTTTCCCCTGTGCCACGGGTAATTTCGCATGCATCTGAACTTTTTTACTTCGCTGCTCGAATCACTGATTCATCCCGCAGGAAACTTTCAACGAGAAGAACAGACAATTGTTCATGTTGCTCTGTTTTACAATTCGTCAAAAGTATACTTTTTCTTTCATTTCATTTCCTCATTTTGCACTATGTTTATTTAGTTACTGGAATTAGTTTCTTATCTTCGCGATCCAGAGTGTCACCTTACAGTCTTTTGATTAATCTTCAAAAGAAAACTCTCGTTAGCGTGTTTATCTGTTGGCAGCGATAATGGTTATCATCAGGACTCCGATTCTCTTCTGTCTTGTCGCTTATTTTTATCTCTGATATTTTTATTGATTTTTACAAAGATTATATAGTCCTGAATTTGAAATATCGGGTTCTTTTTTCTCTGCATTAAATTATCGAGAAAGCGAACATCGAAATTCATGTGATTTTATTTCCAGTGAATTTCTCGAAATCATCACGCGTGTAATTGACAATAAAAACCCCGCTGTGCTTGCTTGCCTCCAATGTTTGTCAAAATATTGTAAAATTTGTTACGTATTTGTTATTTTTGACCAAAAAAAATCTCGCGTTTCTATTTCCATAAAATGTAGGTTTATTTTGAAGAAACAAGTCGCATCTGGATGCGATTGGGAACGAAAATCGCCGGCGTTCAAGTGCTTAAGAATTCGTAGAAACGTTCAGTTTCGCCACGTGTAAACCTGGAAAGAAGTTATCGGCATAAAAGAAAAGCCTTGGAGGCGAGAGGGCCCGAGAATTCGGCGTTAAAAAATCTTCGGGAGCCGTGAACAATGTATCAAAGGAATCGTAACTTTCGAAGTTTTGCCTCTTTTTTTCCTCGTCCTTGGAGCAAGCCTCAATTACCCGGCGGTAGAGCGTACACGTGTTACGGGCACACATTTTTGAGACTCTCTCACGGACTAGTACTACACGTGCGCCTAGAAACGTGGGCGAGGATGCCGGGCGCTGTGTTTTCATTAAGAAACAAAGAGGTCAGAGGAACGAGATGAAGTCAAAAGAGACGTGGAGGAGAGAGAGAGAGAGAAAGAAAACGGGAGAAGGAATTGGTCGCGATGCGAGAGGCTAAAGCGGGGTGCGCGCAAGTGGCGCACACATGGCGCACAGTTGTTCGAGAGGTCAGGTTTTTGTCCAGGAGCTTTCAGTTTTACGGATGCAGCCAACTTTCCGTTTAACGTGCCCATCTCAATACCTACCACGTAAAACGACTCTCGTTTCATTGCGCTCTCGTATACCTGTATGCACATCTGGAAAGTTCTGTCGCTTTGGGAACGAGAGATTTCACGTGTCCCGCTTTTTTCCGCAGCGGGGTATTTTATTTCTTCCCTGACTTCTTTATACCACATCCTGTTTCAGAGTTTCGAAGCAATTTTGGTGATATATTTGGGCTCCCAAAGGAGCGTTGGAAACAATACCGTTTTGAATCGAAATTATTTTGTTGAAATTTCGTGCCGGCGATAAAATTGTTGGCACACGTTTTATTAAGGTAATTCAAGTTGATTTCTCTCATTGGAACGAAAGCCTCGCGGAATTGGATGAACGTTTCATATGCGGGAGGATTCAATTAACGTGGTACGGGCCCAAAAATGTTAAAACTATTCGAGGAAGATTAATTCATTCTTCGTAACGATTATGTGCTTTTTTTTCACAGTTCTATTTCTGGTAAAATTTATAAGCTTACTTTCAAAGATCATCAGAAGCTTTGAAATGCAATTTTTAACTCGGCATTTAGATACGTTCATTATGGCTTCATTGAAATAACAAGCGTCAAGTTTCCCCGCGTCAAAAATGTAGCTCGAAGAATACGACACCCGAAACAGGTCTTTCTTTTTTTTTTTCAATACCCTTTCTGACGTCATTTTTCAAGATGGTAGTTCCAAGTTTTAAGTGGCACTTCGCAGTTCACATCTTGAGATTCGGAGTCGAGGATAAATCGTATCCGAAAAAGGATATCAAAAATTTCATCTCCTTTTCCATTCGTCCAAGAAACCTTTTGACTTGATAGCTGTCAAAAGCAGTCACGTCGTGAAATTCTCGCGGCGATTCTCATTTCTTCGTCGTACTCGTTGATTATCCTGCGGAGGAGAAAGAAATCGGCCCGGTGTTACGGAGTTTGGACGGTAAGACCAGGTTCAAACCAAGATGAAGAAACATAGTTACGAATCACGCCGCGGTGGCGCCTAATAGGCGGCAACAAAAAGGGCTGTATCTCTGGAAACCGAGTCGGGTGGCGGGCGGTGAGATATGCCGGTTATCCCCTCACGCGACGACCGCGCCCCGACTTTGGGTCATGGCGGGATCGCCCCCCCCCCGCCCCTTCCACTCGATAACGCGAGATCGGAGAACTTCGCGACGCCTCGGATCGTTCTCGCGCATCTCCGCTCGCTATCGCGGCAATCGTGCGTCATCGTGCGCTCTACGCTGGACCCAATTCAGAAGAGATGGAAGAGATCCGACAGTGCTGTACGCACTTTGCATCTTTAGCACGCTCCCACACTCTCCGCACCATTTTAAACTCATTTTTTCATGATTTTAATTACAGCGGCAAGCATCGCTCTCATTCGTCTCCGCAAGATTTGTATCCGTTAAAGTCGAAGCTTTCGTCTCTTCGAGTTGATTCGTAAGATTGTAAATGGTAAATTTGGCGTTGCCTTGGAAGAATGATTGGGCAGGAATGCAAATACACGCCGTTGCAGGCTAGACGGCAAAGTGCAGACTCGTTTGGGAGCACTAATGAAAGTCATTGTCGCGGTCGGCGCTCGTTTATTGCACGATACTACTCTCGTTTCGCATTGTTCTCCGAGACGCGTTATGCGTGCTTCCTTCGTTCGATAATTCAAAGGCAGCTGCATACTAATAATAGTATATTGGATATAGTGGCTCATCGACCATCTTACGTTCCCCTCTCGTTTCTTCCAGCTACGCAGGCGGGACGATAAAGAGCGTACACTCGCTAACCGCTGTACACATTGATTTGAGATTCTGGATTTGGAAGCTTCGCGAGAAAACGCCCGTCGAACAATCGATTGCGAGAATTCGACGTAGAAGCTGCGCGTACTCGCGCCCAATTTCTTCGTCCATCCATTTTCTTAATTACGCTTTTTCCCTGTCCTTCGAACAATCCGATTGCTTAATCATTGAAGTTTGCGTTTTGGGGAAAAAGCGATCGATATTACATGCGAAATTTCTCAAAGTCACAACAGTATAATTGAATTAATTGAAGGAATCGTTTCTCATAAACGATAAGCATGACGCAGCGATGTGTGCACGCACTGTTCGCAGTCGAGCGCGATTCTCTGGGCACTCTTTTCATGACGTCATCGACTTTAGAAGACCCGTACAAGTATTCCGATGTTAAATGAGTCAAGTATTCTCATTTTAATTGCATTCGTTCGGTCGAAAAAATCCCCGCGGCTCTTGAAAAACCGGAGCACTTCCAAAAGCAAATTGGAAGTAAAGAACCACATTTCGAACGGTCTCAACCGGAAGGAATTTCGGCGCATTATCAGCTGCCACGAGTCGAGATCAACGTCGAGATATCGCGATATCCGGTAACTTCAGCCTTCGATAAGAACACGAGAACCCGGTAAAAGTAGTATAATCTTTATTTCGGCTTCGCGGTAACTTTTGTTACAAATGATACATCAATAAACGGAAGAATGTGATAAAAATGTGATAAAAATCGAAGAAAAAAAGCCAGCGCCTTCATAAATCGCTCGAAAGAGGAAGAAAATGAAAAAGACATAATTCAATATCCTTCCACCATAACGTCGGCGCTCGATCCCGCGGCTAACAGGTGCATTCGTGTCCTTAAAATCGCCCTGGTTCCTCGGTCGGAAAGTACATCCCTGGATAGTCGAGCGCGCTCCTCGACAAATCCGCCGAGATGTGCGTGCGAGATGACGGCGCCGCGTGGAGGGAGTGGATCGGTCGGCGTTGGGGATGCCGGCCAGAGAGCGAACTGGTGGGGAAAGCAGCCCGGAGGAGAGGAAAAGTTCAGGCGGGGGAGGATTACAAAGAAGCGACGAGAAGAGAGAAAGAGAGAGGTGGAAGCAGCATCAGATACGGAGTTGCCCTGGAGAGAGAAGCGAGAGCAAGGTAATCGAAGAGGAAGGGGCGGGAGCGAGATGAGCGAGTTCCTAGATGAGATGGGACGAAGAGAGAGAAAGAGAGAGAGGGAGAACGTGCGATACATGGGGGCGGTGGCTGATGCTGCTGCTGCGACCGCCATCGCCATCCATCCCATCCTATAGTATAGTAAGCCCAGCAGTCCCAATCCGTCTCTATGTGTGTTAGTTAGAATCGCACCGGTGCCACTCTTAGCTGTTAGTAACACCATATTTCTGCAGACTGCCTTGTCATGCCCTAACACCGGCCTTCTTTCCCTTCGTTCCTTCTTCTCTCTTCCTTTCCCCCCTTCCTTATTCTTCGCTCCTTGGTTCTTCGCGCGAAACGCGAGAAAATTGTCGCGTCTTCGAAAGCAAAAAAAAAAAAAACAGAAGGAAGAGTCGTTCCAGCCGCGCGACGATACGCAAAAGATCTTTCGTTGGTAGCTGCGGTCGTCGATGAAAAAGTGTACCGCGAAGTTGGCTACGGCAGTGCGTGATAAGGAAGATCGAGGAAAGAGGCAGGCGAGAGAAGACTCCTCGTGAGGGAGGATCGCGGACGGCGGCGAGAAAGTGTGGGCAGTGCGGCGGCATCGCGCCGTGTGACATCCTGTGCATTCCCTTGATTAGTGCTGGTTCGTTGTTCATCGCGCGCTTCTTCGCGAAAGCCGCGTGTGCGTTTTCGAGTTTCATCGGGTCTTTCCCTGCAGGTGATTTTTCGCTGTGCAAGAGTAAGAGAGACGCGGAGAATCAAGAGGGAAATGGGAGAGTCGCTAATCTGATTGGGAGCGCGTAGCCTCTTTTGTAGTCTACTTTCGTGCCAATCTCTTCGTCGTCGGCTTCGGCCAAAATGCGACTACAAAAAGGGCTTCTCGATTGATGAATTAGCGGCCGCTATAGCTGGGAAATTCATGTTCGCCCCTCGCGTCCCGGGAGCTGCTGCGTTGGGCTTTAGTGCGGCGCCGTTGTGCCGTCTTGGAAGAAGAAGAAGAACGCGTGGAGGAAACGGCGACGGTGGCGGAGGCGGCGGTGGTGGCGGTGGCAGGGAGGTAGGAGGCGAGGGACGTGCCACGATCACGACGACGAGGAGCGCGCGCCACGACGTCGACGGCGACGTCCATGCGTCCGGGCGAATGTTCCTGCTCAGCGTCCTGAGATCGACGTCGTCCCCGTCGTCCCCATTGGACGGAGCGTCGAGGACAGCATCGACGAGGCTCTCGCACGAACGCAATCGCAGCGCACGAATATGAGCATGACTCTCGTTTGCAACTCATTGAAAGGTGTGTGTTCGCCGCGATTCGAGCTTTCTTTGTTCCTAACGCAAACCCAACGCGGCTTTTCCACCGGGCCAAAGAAAGATGTAATCTCCGTGCATGATCTACTTGATAGGAGAGAGAATATTGATTTTTCTACGCGTCCGCTCGGTCGCGAGATTTGCTATTTTCGACTTTTCTCTGGAGGGTAGTAAAGGAGCGTGTGTTTTTAGGACGAATCGAAACTCGACGGATGTCGCTTCATGACTCCTGGCTCGCTTTTGTCTGTATTTTTGTTCTTCTCAAGAGAATTCGAACGGCTTTGTCTTTCGAGTATTTTGGAAGATAATTGCGCTTGATGAGTGGGAGCTGAATGTTTTGGGCCAATAAGATGCCGTTTAAATTGTCAAAATACAACCGGAAACCATTTTCGGGTTTTATCGCCTCACATTTTCGTTTATTCGAAGTAATTTATGAAATAAATTTGAATTGCACGCACTTGAGAATGTTGTTAATAAAACTGTCGAAAACCCGTTGAAAGGCAAAAAATAACGCAATAAGCGCGATTCATTTGATCAATAAACGTCAAGTTTTCAACGTTATTG
The DNA here is from genome assembly GCA_022816865.1 of Zelostemma sp. ZL-2020. NCBI lineage: Eukaryota > Metazoa > Arthropoda > Insecta > Hymenoptera > Platygastridae > Zelostemma > Zelostemma sp. ZL-2020. The sequence goes on from JABFQM010003162.1 coordinate 9,176, forward strand.
TACAATAATAACTTTTGGACTCGAAACGATGATTTTCCAAAGATTGTTTCTAGGTGCGCAATTGGGACGTGTTTAAAAAGCAGTAAATTACACTAGCGAAATCGGGCTATTTATAAAGGCAAACACGAGTTATGAATCCATGTGCAAATTGCGTTTGTACTTTATTAGAATACTTGGAGTTGAAAAAATAGCTCTCCGAAAGAAAATATTTATTACTCGGATCGTTTGCAGGGTCATAGGTTAAGTCGATGTAATGCTAACAGCGAATCGCATTTTGTGCTGTTGTAATTACGTCAATTTAATGCCGTCTTTGAAAATTTTCTTCATTCGTAGTTGGCTGATACATGCGTTACGAACAAGGTTAAATTTTACTCTGCGAAATTCCAAAGATTCCTTGAATCGCGCTCAAACAATTGAATAAACTTTTTACAGATTCTTCGAGATATTCTCCCCTGACTATTCGAATTTCTGTTTAGTGGAGTTTTATTGTTCCCGGTTGATTTTTGTAGTTTTTCTCGAGTTTCCTTGACGTCGTTGAATTGATCCGAGAGGCTTCGAAGCGTTTCCCTCACCTTTATTTTCAGACACGATATACGGGGCTACCGTTCGAATCCATCGTCAATATTGACACTGTGAAAAGCGTTATTGTGTCCCTTTCTCTTTGTGTCTCGACTGCTCGTCTAGTGGAATCGGCAAAAGTTCGTCTAGGTTTCATGACTAATATCAGAAACAGCACTTAAACTGTCCGCCGATTGCAGCAGCCCGTAAATTCCCACCCATTTCTTCACCGGCTTTATCAAATAAAACCATTGAAATCCAATCAACGTCAACTGTCGCGCTAAAAACTTTGCTTCGTTCTTCGATGATTATTCAATCCCGAACTGCTGCGATGAAAGCAATGATCTTTTCGTAAACTTTTGCGGAATTTCGCGAATAAACGTGGCGATTGTCTGCATTCGCGCTCGGACAAGCTTTCGTCCGTCATTGTGCTTTCATGACGCATACGTGCGTGCAGCGCGATGATGGCCGCGCCCCACCGAGCTCAACGACCTCCGAGAAATCGCGGTCTGCTTCTCGAGCCGGATCGCTTCCTCGTCGCGAGATACGCAACACAATCCTGCGCTGTCCATGCGCCATCAGCGCTTTTTTCCTAAGCGGCCGATGTCCTTTATAACGCGATCATCTCGTCCTCGGATTTCAAACGACGTATTACTTCTTCTCCTCGCCACGACTCGGTTCAATGGATCCCTGTCCGACGCCCCGTAAAAAGCTGCCGATAACATTTCCACTTTTTGTAGAAGACTTTTTCACGGGACGTTCATTTTCTCCAATTATTTAGTCGACGAAATGTCAACGCGGTACATTTTCTTTTGAAACATGGAAGCGATAATTTTTTGCCGTTATAGAAGATATGGAATCTACTTTTTAGAGGACAAAAATGTGAAGTTCGTTGACTGCCGAGGGCCGTTTTAAATAGAAGTACCGAAACTTGGATTTATCAAAACTTTTTTTCGCCCCTGACGAATTGGAGAAGATTATCTCGGCGCGGACTGCGCGTCTCGTTCAATGCATCGCCGATAATGAATAAAGTAAAAGATTACATACTTCGTTCGATCGACTGACTTCATTTTCCCGTGAAACATCGATCCGCGAACGAAGAAATTCAAAATAACGAAGAAAATGTCCATCGGAATGGATTATTTATAACATCTAGGTTTTCTCAATTTCGTTATTCGGTGGAAGCGAATGCCGTGTGAAATAACGTTTCTAAATCCTCGTGTCGCAAGCAAAGGTGCTAGAAAAGAATCCGCAGATTACGAGGCCTCGAAAATAAACTCAAACGTTGAAATAAAAGTAAGGAGACGCGCAAAAGAGGAGAAATGGAGCGAGAATCATCGCAGCGACTGAATCCGAAATTATATTTTCGTCGGAATCGCTCTCGCGCTTGTAATAAAGCAAGAAAGGTCATGGCTTCGACCTGTTTCGCCGCGTTATCAATGTAAACTACGAGCAAAGTTCGGTTTATCGCGAGGGATGCGCGCTTTCAACGTGTCGGACGGAGAGAACACGCGCGACTTCCGGACGCGTGATTAAAATTGATATAAAAGAGAGACAGGATAAGTTTCTATGCTCAACTATAAATACGAGATTGGAAAAAGCGTTTGCTACCGTTGCACATTTCCGTAGCATCGCGATAAACGTAGATAAAGTCATGTTTTTATGAAAAACAGGTTAAATTACACATCGTTGTATCGCTCCACTTATCTGTGCATATTATTGAACGTTGCATGCACGAAAAAAAATCATCAGCTTCGACAGAAATGAAATCCCGCAATTTCGCGCTTTATTTATTCGGAAATTTCGCTCTCCTGGCGGATGAATTCGATGACGATAAAGACGCGAGTGATCCTGACTTCGATAGTTCTTTCGTGACGAAGTTAAACCATACAGGACGGCTTTCAGCTGGCTAATCACCTTTGCGAATCGCGTGGCATTTAAATCCCGTGGCTGGCTGGCTGGCTCCTGATGGCTTTGGAACGTTATGCGGGGTCGTACGACCCCTGTGTCGTGTGCCACTTTTACGAGGGGGAAGCACCCCCTGCGTAGATGAATGCTGCACGGCGTGCGTTCTATGAAACTCTGCTACGCTACCTACAGATTTAGCTCTTTTCTAACGCTTTATGATCATTTATTTCTTCCAGCCGGGAATAATAATCTTTTCCCATGTTCAAGGGTCTACGTCTAATGCAACGGAATAAAGTTCGATGTTTGCAACGATTCCATGACGAGTTTATAGATTTTTAAGAGAAAGCAATTTGATCGGGACGAGAATATAATGAGAGGATTTTACGTAGGGTGTAGCGAGGACGAAGCAGGTGTGGACACGGAGGCGGGCGGTTGCGCGGACGGAGCGGCCAGTGGCGGTAGTTCCGATATCAGAGAAGGAAGTGGAGACGGCGATGGCGGAGGAAGCATAGGAGGAGGAGCGGAAGGCACCTCCGGGGACAAAAAGGAAGAGCGTTGTCCCCAGTGCGGTGTTTTTTGTCGGAACTTGCACGTTTTGCAGCTTCACCTCGAGGATGCTCACAAGACGGCCTACCCCATCGACAAAAACGACCTCGGCTCTCAGTTCTCCCAAGTCGTAAGTTGCCTCGCTCTATTTCGCGGAGGATACGTTGTTTTCACTTCCGGTGCATGCAATTTTGTTGCTAACAGATTTTCGCGATGATTTGGAGGCAGTTTTAAGCGTTTAAGGTGGATCGATACTTTAATGCAAGGGTGAATTAGAAAAAATATTTATAACGCAACGTCATTAATTACATTTAATATGCCAGTATAATTTATTTAACAACATCTTCTTCTTCACGAAAAA